>CAUYRH010066605.1:0-59459 GCA_963574655.1 Perodicticus potto | reverse complement strand
CTATGGGGACAGAGACCCTTAGGTCAGAAAGTGAGAAATATTTAGGGCAACTGAGGAGATGTGCTTTCAGGCTGTATAGGGGAGCAGCCGAGTGCTTTCACATAGCTGGAGTGAAAACGTGGTATAGTAACAAATACCATGTGGTCCCTGTCCAGATGTGGTCTCTGCCCATGGTTCCTGACACACAGCTCCCCAAACCCTTGGGATCTCTTAAGTGATAAGTGTTTTTTTGTAAATTAATGAGACCAATAACTGTGGGCTCCTAGATAGTCTCAAGATGGTCGAGGTGGAGATAATTGTCAGGGGAACCAACCAAGTTATCAGAGGTTGGAACTTTTGCCCCACCCTCCGACCTCTAGCGAGGGAAGAGAGGCTGAAGGCTGAGTTGATCACCAATACCCCAAATTTAATCAATCCCGCCTATGTTATGAAGCCTCCACAAAAGCTGAAAAAAACTGTGTTTGAAAACAGGTAGAATTGCCTAAAGGGTGGTCAGTCCACCCAGAGAGGGCATGAAGATTCCACAGAGCTCCCCACAGCCTGGCTCTACACGTATTTTCCACCTGGTTGCTCATCCATATCATTTCTAACATCCTTTGTAATAAATGGATAAACATAAAGTGATTCCCCGAGTTCTGTGAGCCACCCTAGCAAATTAACCAAATCTGAGGAGAGGGTGATGGAAACCCCAATGTATAGCCAGTCGATTAGAACCACAGATCACAGCCTGGGACTTGAACCTGGCATCTGAAGTTGAAGCTGTAGTCTTTGGGGACTAAGCCCTCAATCTGTGGGATCTGACATTATATCCAGGTAGATAAGTGTCAGAATTGAATTAAATTATAGGACACCTAGTTGGTGTCTGCTAGAGGATTAAAAAATTGTTTGATGTGTGTGGAAAGGAAAAAAACCCAGACAGCTGGTGTCAGAAGTGAAATATGAAGTGACTATGCAAGAAAGTGGGAAAAACACTTTGATTTTTTTCCCTATCTTTCACAGCAAGTTAAGAGACTGTTTGGGAAGTGAAAGAGGTGATTGATACACCAGGTCCCTATCCTTCCCAAGCCTGCTTTCTACTGGCAAGTGACAATACTCAACAAGCAGCCTAACTTCTCAGCATGAGAAGTGCTACAAAGGAAATACAGCTTTTGATAGACAGAGACACATGGCCGGGCCCCTTTAGACAGTCTTGGGGTTCAGAAAGGATTTCTGAGGTGAGGACATTTGAACAACCCCAGAAGGCAGGAATCCAGTCATGTATGTAGTCTGTGGAAGGGGGTTCCAAGTAGACCAAATGAAACAGCCCTGGAGTTGGATGAACAGAAAGGAAAGAGGGGCAGGGATATGATGAGTGAGGGAGCATGGGGTCTGAGAGAGAGGAGGGGTAGCTGGGCTGGCAGGGCATGCCCGGCCAGAAGCCCTGGGCAACCACCGTATCCCCTGGAGAAGTATGACAAGGGGAGTTTGACATTTACAGAGTTGACATTTGAGGTTTGTATCTTTCACAAGCAACTTTCAGAGCCTCTGATGCATCCTTCTGTGACATTTTATTTCACCAGGTGACACATTTGAATTATATGTGTTAGTAAATTACTCTGCTGGGCAGTGAGCCTGGTTAACAGCCAATATCTGCATTTCAGCCTGGTTTTGTGGTCCTTTACTCATGGCCCTGTAAATGACAACACTCATGATCTGATTAGTCTTTGTTTCTTTCAAGGGGGAAGGACAGGGCAGGTTGAAGGTAGCACCAAACAACTGAATTTAAATTTTTAGTACAAACAACTCTGACTTCGGAATCAACCAAAATTTCTATTCATTAGGCACAAGATTCCTCATTTATAAAATAAAGGAGTTGATTTTCCTGAGGTTCTGTGGCTTTGTAACTATGGCTAAAGTTACTGAAACAAATACTCCTAATACCAAGTAGCTTGCTAACTTTCTACAATGAGGTATAATTTTGTTTTAGAAAAAAGAAAAAGCTGTGAGGATCTTCAGTTTCGTTAAGAGGATTCTTTATACACCTTGTTTTCCGTTGTTCATTTCTTTCTCCGCTTGTCTAGCGCCCCTAGAAATGTGGCCTTTTCTACTAGGTCCTGGGTAATTAGAGAAGCTTCCCCATTAAGCCACCTCTTGTGTGCATTGGGAATAGAGGAACAGCTGAAAAGAGAAAGAGAATTGTTGGAAATGTAAATAGAAGACCTCTAGTGCCATTTCTGAGCAAAACCAAAGGAGAAAAGCATAATCAATGGCTAAAGAACAATAAGAGGAAAATGAAATTGGTGCTGAATTTTATAACACTGAAATCAGGCTAACTTTTAATTAAAAAATAGCATTCCTACTTTCACTCAGAAACTAGGGTTGTTCAGAAGTACTCCAAGAAATTAAATTTAAAAGTAAACAAGAGAACAAATACTTAATAGAAGCTTCTCAAGCATATATACAGAGGATACGAAAAAGAGTATACACATTTTATGAGATCTGATTGGAAGTAGAATTGACAGTTCCCCAAAAGTGCATAAATTGTAGATAAATAGATGTGCATGGTATATCTAGGTATACTTGACCAGGAATGGTACCTTGAATTCAACTTTGAATAGGTAACATTTCTTAAAATGTGTATACATTTTTGGACACCCTCTGATATATATAGTTATATTTATACATACATATTTATTGTGCATGTACATAAAAATACATAGCTAAGTACATATAAATCCCTATTCTTTTATCCTCTATGACATATAAGTGCAGGTTAGCTGGCAGAAATGTCATGGGAATAAAAAAATATTCTTTATAGACTATTTATTTGTCAAGATTAGGAACAATTTACATTTTAATTTAAAGAATACTTTGTTTCAGTTGTAGAATAGGTTACAAAGCTCTATGAATTACTTGATAGCATAAAATAAGACTCACCATAACCCTTTGAGCTGGGCACGGTGGCTCACACCTGTAATCCTTGCACTCCGGGGGGACGAGGCAGGGAGGATTGCTTGAGCTCAGGAGTTCAAGACCAGCCTGAGCAAGACTGTCTCTACTAAACATAGAAAAACTAGCTGGCATTGTGGTGGGTGCCTGTAGTCCCAAATACTTGGGAGGATGAGGCAAGAGGATCACTTGAGCCCAAGAGTTTGAGGCATGACACTCAACAAAAGGGGCAGGGAGGTTGGGACAGAACTATGAGAGAAACTTTACCTTACAAATGCAAACAGTGTATAATTCTTTATACCCTCAATGAACCTGAACCAATAATAATAATAAAATAAAAAGTCATTTGATCTTGGACAAGACTTCCCTCTTCCGGTCTCAGTTTCTTTGTCTGTAAAATGAAGGACTCTGTCTATACTAGGTGGCCAATATAGTCCTTCCAACATTGTATAGGTCCAGGCAGGAAATAGACAAACTCTGTCCCTAAGTATGCTCATGACTCTGTTTTTGACTCTTTCACAGAAGAAGCAAACTTTAAAATGTTAGACTTCTTTGCTCGAGGAGGTTATCATGTTTTCATACACAGCTATCTTCTATGTTCTCATGGTACACCCTGGGAACTAAGATTCAGAACAACGTCTCTAGTCTCTGTAAGATCCACAATCCTAAAGTAAAATAATGTTCGTTACAAGGTTTTCATTGAACCAGAATGTGAAACACTATATTGTTAAAAGAAGATCAGCAACAAAACTAACATTCCATCCTACTAATACCTCCTAACAATTATAACCCTTCGTATCCCAAGAAAAGAATTTTCATTGAGCTCTCAGTTATGTAGGAAATGCTAAAACACTATCTCCTGTACCTTGATGGTAAAACTTAGCTGAGGATATGTTGAGCTACACTGTGACTCAGAGCAACACACACAAAAGCCTGTTCGCTATCTCTCTTTTGCGCTTATGAATGATGTCTTGCTCTCACTCACTCTTGTTCTCAAACTCAGGACTGTACTTAAAAGAAAATACTTGCAGAAAATAAGCTGTGGGAGATTTATGAATGAAAGGCCTTGGTTGACTTTACCTAGCCTATTGTTTTCACCAAGTATAGAAACATACTATCTCTATGTGAATTATAGTTATGAAAATGCAATGAGGTTAAGAATATTATTGTGGCAGACTACCAAAGGACCACAGTATGTGATTTTGCTTCTGACTATCTATTTTTAAACTCTAAAATCATTTGCAAAAGTTCTCAGCATTTCAAAGTGTTCTTTCTTTCTCCATTGAAATAAATTTCAATGCTTTGAAACTAAGTAGAATATAGAATTTAAAATATTTCTTTCAATTCTAGCTATGTTGATGTAACACTAGAAATATTACCAGCTTTTTCCAACGTATTTCTGAAAAAGTTGAAGTTCAATTATTGAGTCAACATTAGATTCCCAGGCCTGTGGCTGATCAAAATCAACTATGAAGCCTACCTATTCCTCTCCCACCCTGGCTCCCAATCTCTGTCTCTGTCTCTCTCTCCTATTTTCAGTGAGTCTTTAAAAAGAAACATCTAAAAATTACTAACTATAATTATTCAACTAAATTTACAATTCTATTACACAGAGTAAAATATTATTTTTATATTATATTATTCTTACTTAAAATTATTTTTCTGTATACTATTCAATAAAATATTATGCAACTATTTTAAAAGGAAGAAATGGATCTTTGTATTATAATATGTATATATGTCTATAATATTTTAGAAAGAAGAAAAGTTTATTTCAGTGTGAACCTAGTAAAAATCCATTCTCTTCATGTATATGTTTATGCAGAAATCTAGAAAAATACACACCATGTAAGTCTCAGTCTGGTTTAAGTGGTTAGAATTTCAGTTGATTTTTATTTTCTTTGTTATTCTTTGAAAATATTTTCATGCAATGAGCAGATATTGAAGTCACTGAAAATGTATTAAAATAAAATTATACTTTTGTAGATGGAATTGAGAATGGTGGAAATGGTGGTGATAAAACAGATGGTTGTGTTCAAAGTCTCATGAAATTCTTTTCTATTACATAGTAATTCATAAAACTCATAAAATTTGATTGAAAACCAAAAGAAAGTGGCGGCACCTATGCCTCAAGGTAGTAGGGTGCCAGCCCCATATGCCAGAAGTGGGAGGTTCAAACCCAGTCCCAACCAAAAGCTGCAAAAAAAAAACAAAGAAAAGAAAAGAAAACCAAAAGAAAGAACTACTATCACAAAGGTAGGGCCACTAGCTGTACCATAACAAGTTACCTTTCATTTTCATTCAAAATCCATTGATCCTTTGACAATTGTTTGTGAGTAAAGGTGGATCTTCCAGTAGGAATCCAACTGTGGTAGAGATTTTCCTTTCTGTCCTTCTAAGACATGAAACTTTAGAGGTGATTTCAATTCCATGCCAAATCAGACACCATACCTTACCTCCTCTGTAAATGTCCTTGCTCTCATCATGCTTTGCTATAACCACTGCCAATCAGCAGACTCTCATCCTAAAGTGCCTTACAAAACATAAAACTCTTGACAGGTCTTTTGCTTCCCTTTTCTACTTGTATTCCATTCAACTTACATATATTCACCCAATTCATCTTGTAAAATATTTTTAAAGTATGTTACTCATATGTTGAAGTATCAACAGCAACTCTCTCTGACAAGAATGAAAAAACCCACCTCCTTAGTCTAGAATACAATTTCTGCATAATTTAGTCTAGAACTCAATTTCTGCATAATTTAAGCTCACCTTTTGGACAGTTTTTTTTTCATTGAGTATCAACTCTTACAAGATTACTGAAGAGATATGGTTCTATGTAATTTTAAAATACAAAAGATAGAAATGGCCCTTAATATAGCGTCTACTCCACCAGAACAACTTAGTCACTAAATCAGCCTTGAACTTCAAAACTCCAAACTATTGGCACTCCTGTTTCCTCTGCCTGGGATGACTTACCTTGTGGTTTCTACCAGGCTAACTTCTATTATATAGGCCAAACTCAAATTCCACTTTCCAGATGTTTCTGGCCCTCTCAGTTCCTAAGACATCTTTCCCATTCAATCAGACTACATTTTAACGCCTCTTGGCTTTTTAAGTGCACGTATTTGCCTTCCCACAGTGAAATGATAAGTGCCTTAAGATCAAGGGCCATGTTTTATCTTCTGTTTTTTAAAATTATCTAAAACTACATATCTTCAGTAAAGTCTTATGAATTGACATTCAATAAATATTTTTTAATTAAGTGAAACATTAAGCATCATATTTTCTAAGCATTTCTGAGAACATGTGCAGAAGTATAACACTTCACATTTTTATATTTTATGTAAGTAGTTGAAAAATAAAATCCAAGACAGGGCAGTAATATTTTAGTTAACCACTATGAAAACCACAAAAGTAAGTTTACCTTTTGCTCAACTTCCTATTTCTGAAAATGTCCTTTTCTCATTGAGTAGAAGTGTTTATAGAACATTTTAAAAAGCTTGTCCAAAACATGCAATCACAGCTTGCCTCTAGCAGAAATAATGTGTGTTCCTGCTTCCCTTTGTAAATAATTGAATTTGCCTCTGAAGTTCAAAAAGTTCAAGAATTTCTTTTTGTGTGTGAAACATTGCTTCTGTTTTCTATGTGCAACAGGCTACAATCTAAGGCAAAAGAAGCACTGTGCAATAGGGATTTGGTGAGTAGGGAGGATAATAGAAAAAGATTGACACGACTTTCATAGAAGAGTTATTTTTAAGTATAGAGAATACCTATCCCTACGCTGAAAGGGCCTTTAGAAAATATTGCCAGGAAGGAAAAGTGGTGGGGGCAATTCCCATCGCCTTTCTGGTCATGCTGGTGTGTGTGGTGCTGCTGCCACCTGCTGCACGCAGACCGCCACAGAGAAGCCCTTGTCTGGGTCTTGCAGCTGTGGGACACCAGATGTGTGGGTGTTCAATTAATAGTCTGAGCATCTGAAATTTTTCTTTCTCAGTATCTGGGTGAGTCCCAAAGGAAAATTAGTCAACTGTGATAGCTTCAGACCTCAGAAGTTTCTACATATAAGAACAATGGGCCAGGCCCTGAGTAATACCCAGACAGTGCAGATTTGCTGAGCAGCCACTGAATGGGTAGTCCATCCCAATAAGAGCCAAGGAGTCTATCAAAGTTAGTCTATAGCTCTGGAAAGTAAATGACAATTGTTTTTTCTAAGTCTAGAGGTTTTTTTTTTTTTAAATTTCCTCATTTTAATGCAATAAGAGTTAAGAGATTTCTAAATACTCTGAAAGGGGTGTTGTTCATAGCCAATTTAATAAATTTGGATTTCTTTTGGTTTATACTTAGGTAAAATCCTGTTCAGATGAAAGATGGAATGAAGTGGAATGGAATCCCTTCTCCAGGCTTGTAATGTGTCCCAGTGAAGATCTTCACAGAACCTCTCCTGGCCTACTTTTGCTGTTATGCTCCATCAATTTGATTCACTGGAATTTCCAGAGACAAAGGAAGAGGTGACAGGATCCAGAACAGTTCCATCTTCTCCTGGCCTTCTAGCAAGAACTTTGAGCTCCTCGGTCCTCTATGGAAAATCACTGTCAGCACCACGTAACCCAACATCTCCCGTGATCTGAAATTTGTGGGGAGATTGGCAGGGGTTAGGGGGCAGAGGGACAAGGAACTCTGAATAAGGAAATAAGCAGCTCCATCTTCTGCTCTGTGCAGAAAAAATGATTAGCTGAGGATTAATGAATAAGTATGACATTTGTCATTGTAAGTATTTGCAGTGGTACAGCAGGGAGCCTGGACATCTCACAAGACAGTAGCCTTTGTTTTGTCACATGGAAAATTCTCTTCTGTTTAAATTCTAATCTCCTGACTGGAAAAAGTGATTCCCTATGGTTAAAGATCCTTCCTATGCCCCACAAGTCCTTATGTCAAAGAGAAATCAACATATACATTATGATAATCTGGCCAAAATTATCTCCACCTAACCTCAAAAGAATTACCACTCAGAAATGTTATTGATGCATAGTTGCTGTGTTTTTTGTTTGTTTTGTTTTGTTTTTTGAGACAGAGTCTCACTTTGTCACCATGCATAGAGTGCCATGTTTTGCCTCAGCCTCCCAAGTAGCTGAGACTACAGGCATGCACCGCTGTACCTGGCTAGTTTTTCCATTTTCAGTAGAGACTGGGTCTCGCTCTTGCTCAGGCTGGTCTCAAGCAATCCACCCACCTCAGCCTCCCAAAGTGCCATGATTACAGGCGTGAGCTATCACACCTGGCATTATTTGAAGTTTTTATTTGTCTTCAGTCTTGCTGGGTTGGTGCCTATATTCTAGTAATGAGATTATGGTCACAGAATATTTTACCAATCATTTATATAGTTTTACCAATCATTCATATAGTTGTATGGAGACACACAAATGTATTCATTGTTATTCTTCATTCATTAAATCTATACTGTAATATGCTGCCTAAAGCTTGTTTTTTTAATGTTGGAGGATGAAGATAGCCTATTTTATCCTGAACTGGAAAACTAATACAATTTTATAACAGAGTCATAACAAGGAAAAGTCATCATGTCCTTCTATGAATAATTAGGCATTTTTACCAAGGGATTACTTTCCTAAATCCCAGTAGCACTTCTCTGTAAATGGAAGTAAAAGGGCCGATTTAACAGGCCTGATAGGTCATTGAGGTGGGAATTCTCTGTTTGGGGGATCTGATTGTTACTGCCTTCTACGTAGATTTTGGTAGGCACAGATAAACTTCTGCTATCAGCAGAAAAGGCCTCCAGCCAGCATGGGGGGAAACTTCCCTGCCAGGCCTCTAGCTAATCACAGATGAGGGATAGAAAAAGGAGCTCTCACTTCTTTACTCTCAGGAAATGTGTATTTCCCTGCAAGAAGAGAGACAATAAAATTCAGTTTGATAGCTGACTCTACTCCCTGTTACTGTTCGGATTTTATTAAAAATTAAAGATGGTAATTCTTTGTTCTTTCACCCTGGAGCAATTCTGGAAAGAAAACATATCTCAAGATTGAACAGGAAAACTATTATGAAAGACACCAAGCTCACGTTTCTTAAATGACTTTGTGCTCTTGAAAGGAAATGTATAAAAAGTACATTGTGAATTGCTCTGCATGATTTCCTGTGTTCAGATTTTAGAAGCAGCTTGACTGACAGAGAGGTTCTGAACCAGAGAATCTTTGGATACTGAAAAGACTTTTGAAGAAGGTGATACACGGGGTTTCAAAGAACAATTTCAACATTGTTCTGTTGAAGGTTATACTTAGCCCTGAACCACATTACTTTCCTGTCTCTGTTTCATTTCCTGGGGGCTTGCCAAGCGATAAACAGCCCCAGATGTGTGGTAGATTTGAGGGTTTTTTTGTTTTTTTTTTTAACACGAACAGGGTAGGTGGAGTTTGCTTGAAGGCATTAATTGACTTCAGTGATCATTATGGAAATGCTGGTGTAAAGTCTTCAGGAGACGATGGAGAAAAAATGGACATACTGTGCTGTTTATTCCATCATCCAGATCCATTTTGTCAGGGGTAAGACTTCCAGTTGTCCTTTCTTGTCAAATGGGCCACTGTTGTCTATTCACTTAAAATGCCTGTGACTGTCGCTGCTGAACTAGATCACCAAAGAGCAAAATGTTACTGAGGTTTTCAGTTCTGTATTTAAGTGGCAGTTATCGGAGAGATATTAGAGTCTAGAAATGATTACTAAGGAACACTAAAATCGAGAAGAGAATGGGTGGTTTGTGCCACTGCTCTGGGGCATTTTCACCCATTTCCTAACTAATGAGCTCCCTAGAGTAATTGGGAAATTGTGTTTCTTGGAAATGAAATGTTCTCTAAACGATAGTTAGAACAACTCCAGAAAGCTAAAAAGAATCACAAAGCCATCAGTGCTCAGAGAATTCACTCAACTTTTTTTTCTTTTCTCAAGTTTTCCTTTTCGATATAACAAGCATCTTTCCTCCAAATACTAAGGTCTTGGGAGTTAAACATGTGTTGAATTTTAATAAGGCCTGTGTAGGTACAAACCTGGAGGATAAAGTAGAAACCTTGTGACAGTGGGGACAAGATCCTAAAGGGTCTATTTAAAAATAGAAAGAAGAAATATTAGTTCAGTATTCCATAATGTATGAGTATTACACAATGAGCCTGTGTGTCTTAAGAATAAACTGCGCTTTCTGGCATAGCTACAAAAATTTCAAGAAGAATTTCTAAACCTGAGATACTTTGGAATATAACTCCAGATAGGATCAGAGCCATATTATCAAACACTATCTCACAGGAAGTTGCATTAAAGTGTACTAACCTCTGCCTACCCAACCTTTTGCACAAAAGTGTAATAATTCCCATTTGTCAAATACGTTTGACAGCCTTGTTTCTTCTCAGTTGCTTGCCATCTTTTTGTCTTTTCCCTTTGTGAACTTCAGCAGTGCTTGTCACAATATCATTCCCGTAACAGTATTCCACGTTAATTCTAAAGCTCTGGTCAGCACTATTGCAAGCATGTCAAAAGCTCAATGCTTAACATACTTTAAGTGCCACTTGGTCAGATTGCTGATGGCAGAGAGAATCTTCCTTTCTTTATGTCTAGTATTTTAGAGCATTGATTAGAGATGAAACTGAGTGGAATCTCTACCTGAGGGTTTTTCTTCCCTCTTCTCTAACTTTCTAGAGTTGAAATTTCTTTCAGTCCGCATGTACTAAATGTCAGTTTTGTTATTCTACTCGACAAAACTAAATCTGGAAGGCAATTGGAGGTTAAGAAAGTCAGACGCATACTCAATACTAAATTGAAACTAATTGCCCAACACTTACATGCACCTCTGGAAGTAAAACTCGACAGAAATCCATCTGGTGGGTGGGGAGGGACGGTCAATCCAGCAGCAGGAAGGGGCAAGGAGGTGCAGGGCAAACTCACTCATCCACGTATTCTGGGAGAAGGGCGTACTTGTAACATAGATTTAAAATGTACAAATGCAAACTACATAACCAAAATGTGTGTACCCTGTAAGATTCTGAAAATAAAAAAATCAATTAAAAAATTAGAAATATTAACTGTAAGAAAAGTTTTTAAAGCAAAGAAAGTGTTTTTAAAACCATGCATATTTCCATCACAATGTATTTGTTTTAGCCTAAGTTTCGGTCTCTTTTTATTTAACATTTTCATTTTATAATGTTTGTGTACTTCTCAATCAACTGAATATTATTGAGCATTTCAATGTCATGAAATAGGATTATCAAACATAATTTAAAACTTTGTAAAAGTCAAAAAAATTAGATGCTTAAAATTGAAAAAAAAAAAAAGAAAAGCTATGAAAAGACTACAGGCAACTGAATTCATGGTCTTTTATTGGAGGTGTGACTTTGAGCAAATCACTTCATATCGCCATGCCTCCGTTTCCCCCCTTATAAATAGGGTTAACAATGTGACTCTTACAGTGCACGAGAAGGATTAAACAAGGTAACCTGTATAAAAGTCTCTTGTAAACATGTACTTCTAAATGAAACTGCTATGTACATTAGCTATTTTTGCAGTTTTAGAAAGCATCACCTTGTGTTATATGGAGCAGCTGATTTGTAACCCCCAAATGCCAATTATATTAAATGTAAGAATGATTGTTATATGAAGTTTGCTAGTGTGTTTCAATTTTTAAGTAGACTTAATTTCATTCATAGGTAATCAGAAAACTTAAATTATCTTTTGGAAAGACCAACAAAGATATAATTATTCAGAAGTCAATAATTACCTCCAGTTTCCCTTAGTCAATGCCTCCTCATTTATATTGAGTCTCATGCTTCTCCACCTGAGTTATGTACAAGCTCGCTTCCATTTCTAAGGGAGCCAGGGAGAGATTTCCTCAGTTGCTTCCTCACCTCACTGAAGTGACCAGAGTTTCTCATTTAGAGCACTCCATGTGAATTGTGCACACTGATGACTCATGTCTCTCCCTTTCAGGGGTATGGAAAGAAACATTCAATGCAGGAGAAGACGTTTATGCCCTGCCTGGCTCCGATGTCAATCTGACCTGCCAAACACAGAAGATGGGCTTCTTGGTGCAGATGCAATGGTCCAAGGTCACCAGTAAGGTGGACCTGATTGCCCTTTACCATCCCCAATATGGTTTCTACTGTGCCCATGGACGTCCCTGTGAATCCCTGGTGGCTTTCACAGAAACTCCCGAGAATGTAACAAAATGGACTCTGCATTTGAGAAATATGTCTTCCTCACTCAGTGGAAAGTACGAGTGTAGCTTTACTCTGTATCCGCGGGGCATTCAGAATAAAATCTACAACCTTCTCCTTCAGACACATGGTAAGCATAACTTAGAGGGAGTAGAGGGGAGGAAGTGCATCAGCTCTCATTCACTTACCAAATATGCATCATAAAACAATGGTGTGCTAGGGATGGTGCTACCAAGCATACGAAAGGTCACCAAAAAAGAGGTATTATCTGGTAAGAGAGACAGAAATTGGTCAAATAATTCCACAAATAAATGTAATATCACAAGAGTAATAGTGGTGACTACAAAAGCTTGTGCAAGAGTAGAGGTCAGGTAACACCTACCTGAAGTCCAAAGGATCAATAGACCTGAACACAATTTAGGAGGTGGGGAAGGGGTGAGGTAGGGTTATGAATGATCCAGAGAGAAGAAATAGCTTTCATGAAGAGCTTTGTAGTGTTTGGGGAAATGGGAAAGTGACAGTGGCACTATACTGCGAAGATTAAGGCAGGAGGCAGGTAAGGATCTTATAGCCATGGTAAAATTTTCTATTTTTTTCTCAAAGACATGGGAAGACATTGAAGCATTCCTAACAAAAGGATGGCATGCATTTGTGACCTGATTATATTTGTGCTGTGACGCAATCATACTGGCTTTTGTCTGAGAATGGGGTGAAGGAGGACATGAAGGAGAAGGTAGAGTCAATTTAGGAGAGAGTCTAGTAGTTCAGAGGAGAGACGGTGGTAGTTTGGGTAGATAAAGAAAGAGAATGACAAAGTTTGTGCTTGGGCATAAAACAGACACAACGTAGTCACAGAGTACTTTATTAGACAAGGGCAGTAAAGTGAAAGTGGCAGAAAAATTGAAGGCCATGTACAGGTGTCTGGCACACATCCCTGAATAGTGGTGCCATTCACTAAGATGGAACCAGAGAAAGGTTTCTGGGTGAATTCATGAAAGTGGCTTTGGAGATGTTGTATTTAGTTCAGGGAAGGTAAGGGAGACAAGGAGACTGTAGACAAATAGCATTCACACCATGCCTACTTCAGAGGCCTGCATTCAGAGGCAGGGATTCTAAGTTTAAGTTCTAGCTCCCTTCTAGCTATGAATCAATTTGACTTGTGGACTGTCATGTAAATTCTCTGAGTCCATTTGAAAAATAATGACAAGTGCCCTAAATTACCTGGTCCTAAAGTAAATGATTTCCATTTCCGCTAATGGAAAAGAATGAAAATGAAAGCCAACAAATCCAAAATGCACTGTTTTTAGCTCAGGGGCAAAAAGGCCTGCTAATATAAGAAAAAACAACAAAAATTAATTCACAAAGACCATGCTGAAGGATGCATGGAGCTACCCAGAACAAGCAACAGGTATAGATTCATTACCTCTTCTCCATTTCTTATACCTTGCCTGCTCTAAGACTATGATACTGGAGCAGCCCACTATGGACCAAGATCATCAATTACTATCTTACAAGGCCCTATTCTCTCACTATTTTTCAGGAGAAAACAAACAAGCAAACAAACTTCAGTTCCATTGGGAGCAGAGTGTGTTTGAAAGACCTGTATAGCACAATGTTTAGCTCACCTATTTCTGGATTTGAACCCTGGCTCAGTCATGTATTATATTTTCCGTTCTTGCCAAATTATTTCAGTCTCTAACTTTTTGTTTTCTTACATAAAAAATATGGATAATTATAGTACTTCCTTCATGTGTATCACTGTTCCGACGACTACATGACACAATCCGTATAAAGCATTTCACACAGTTTCTACCACAGGGTCAGAGTCTGGCAAATAGTGATTTTCAATTAAGAGTAGTAATAATTATGCTGGGTGAATTCTATTGCTGATTTCTATTTTAAAAAATCCCTCTCCTCCTTCTTCTCTTTTTATTTATTTCTTTATTTACTCATTTTGAGACAGAGTCTCACTACATCTCAGCTCACAGCAACGTCAAACGCTTGAGCTTAAGCTATTCTCTTGTCTCAGCCTCCCAAGTAGCTGGAACTATAGGCACCCACCACAGCAATTTTTTTTTTTTTTTGCATTTGTCATTGTTGTTTAACTGGCCCATGCCGGATTCAAACTCTCCAGCCTGTGTGTATGTGGCCAGCATCCTACCCACTGAGATATGGGCACCACCCTTCTCTTTTTATAGTGTCTTAATTTTGGAACCCATTGTAACATAAGCACAAGTACACATTGACTTTGGCTTCAGACACATTTTTTCATCTTTGGCCTAAACCATACTATTGCCTAGCTGAGGACCTAAAGTTTCAATGTCTCCATTGAGAATTGGCAGCATGGATTGCTAGGAAACAGAATATATGATGACTCAAAATAAAGACAGCAATAAATAAAAGTATATTATACAGGAAAGAGAAAGGTGTTGCCTTTGAGGAAAGTGTCTTTCTTAAAGTAAAGAAAAGCAAAGGAGCTAAGCTTGTACCTACTAAAAACTACAAATCACTGGAAAGGCAGAAGCCACATCTATTTTGTGTTTGGAGAAGTCCCAATCTTCTGATGGAATCTTTGTTGCTAACAGTTGGATCAGAGCAAAAGTGGTGGCCTCAGTGTTAGAGAAATGATTCTGTTATTGTACATTTGGGAACAAAAGGAGTAAAATAGAAAAGAGAAAAACAGAAGGGGGTGGGGGAACCCTTCACCACAGAGTGACCAAAAATGTAAGATTGGCATGGAGCTACAGAGAAGGCAGTTCCCATCCAAGAGCTGGGCCACGTGTGCCCCCAGTCACGCATCTTTTTCTCCTTTATTCTTTAAGCTCTTGCTTATTCTCCTCTTGCTTGCACCTTCTCCTTCTCATGCCCTGTGTGATTTTCAAGTTTACCAGCTACTTGGGTAAGCAAAGCAGGCCTGAAGTGCAAACACTTATGAAGTACATAAACAAATGCAAATTGAAGTGCTGTATAAAAATCTACATTTGAAATGCTGAGGGAGGTGATTGGGTTGATCACCGCTTCCTGTTTCCTTTCTTGTGTCACATAAGTCATCTTCCCTTGAGGCCTTACAGTACAGTGTGTGTCTAAATCCTGTCTTCATGTTCCCAGTGGGCCTGGCTGAGAGGGGATTCTGTTCTCTTTTCACAATATTTTGTCCCTGTGTGTGTTGCAGTGCTCTGGGTCTGTGGATGAGAGTGGAAATATAGTGAGCAGTTTTGTGTTAACTTATTTTTCAATGTCACCTGACAGGGTTTCATTTTGAGTTATCCTAAAACATGCTATTGTCTATGTTAAGCCTTGCACTATTATAACCTAGGTTTCATAATTTGGAGTGCTAATGGCTCCCATAATGCTTCTAAGATTTTGATGCACTTAAAATGTTGTAATTTTTATAATCATTTACAAGAGTACAATGTGATTTTAGTTTACCAGATTGCAACAAAAGTCTTAGGGAACTATTAATGTTATTATTGGAAAACAGTAAGAGTGGTGGCAATGGTCGGAAAAGAAGTATTGTTCATAGAAAAGGTGGTAACAGTATCAAGATAATCTTTAGGGATAACATGTTACTAAGTTCAATCTAAAATTTGCTATTATCTGATCTAGTCATTGAAACTGAATACTGAGTGCCAGAAATACAGTGGTGTGAATACAGGCATGACTCTGCCTTCATTAATCATGAAGTTCAATTGGAGGAGGTGAACTTTAATCCAATAAACACATCAATATGAGATTTTCAGTGAGAAGAAGTGTGCTTGCAGTGAGGACAAGGACAGTGTATGAGAGTGTATGATAGAAAACTCACAAAAATGATTCCCGTGGAAGTGCTGCTTCACCTGGAGTACAGGTAGAGAACACAGATCTTTACAAAAAGCAGGACATGCAAAGGCTCTGTGGTGACAGGAAGTTACAGTAACTGCGGGGGGTGGGGGGTTAAAAGGCATTATGGGAAGAGCAAAGGGGATTGAGGATGGGAGGCCAGTGAAGAGGAGGCCGGAGAGATTGACTGTTCCCTTCAGGTAGTTTTATCTTTATCCTCAGAGTTGTGAAAATGAATAGAAATGTTTTGTTTGATTTTTTGTTTTCCATTTCAAAAATGCATCTTTGTGGCTCAAATGTAAAGAATGAATTGAAGAGGGGCAGAGAGGATAAGGCAGGTTAGTTAGGAATAATGGCAGAAATCTAGGTGAGATGCTGGTGCTAGTAAGTAGAGGGACAGTGGGGTACATGACGGGGAGTGCTCAGTTCAGAAGAATATTTAGGAGATTCACTCCCACAAGATTTAGGGTAGATTGCATAGTGAAGGGAGAAACAAAAAGCAGGGTCAAGGGTGATGTTTTTGTTTCTGGTATGCAGAATAAAAACAAGTGTGTGACTTACTCAGGTGTTAGGGAACACCCGATGGTACAGAGACTATTTAGAGTTAGATTTTCTACCTGTTGAAATAGAAGTGAAGATGTTAGGCAAACAGCTGGACATGCAATTCCTGTTCTAAAAAAGAGGTTTAAATTGAAGATACAAATTGGTTAGTCATCTGACTCACTGAAGTTCTGGGAGTAAAACAAACCATCTAGGAGGGGAAAATAAAAGTGAGAAAAGTAATTTGACACTTCAACAATGTCCATGATAATGGGTGGAGAAAGATAGACTTTGAGGGACATCACAGAGTTACTGAGATGCAGGAGTAAAATCAGGGCTGAACCAGGTCACAGAAACTGAGAAGATAATATTGCATGAAAGAAACAGACACCAATTCTGAAGTTTTTGAGAAGATAACAGGTTTTGGATTGTATTTTGGAACACGGAAGTTTGGAGCACCTCAGAGGAGCTGTTTTGGTGGCATTGTGTAAAGGAAGTCAGACTGCAGGGATGAAAAGGAATAAGTACAAGGCCAGGCAATGGGGATTGCAAAGGATGACATAACATGTGTTAGTAGTGACAAGAAAGCGCTGAGTGAGTGTTCAAATGAAGGTGTTGCAGTGGTGGAGCTCGTCATGGTTGTGATTAATGCAAGACCCTTGGCTATGTTTCAACGTCAATAGGCAGAATCCAGTTGAAAAAGAATAGAGAAATGAGCAATATGAAAGGTAAAATAAAGAACTAAGGTTTCTGAGATCTATAACACAAATAAGTGAGTGGGGCTATCTTAAAATTGAAAAATTTTAAGCTTAATTTTTTATTGTAATGGGAAGGATGGAAAATAGGACGAGTGCATATAATGAGGGAGGTACTATCTTCTATTAGTTTCTCTAAAATAGGAACCAAGATCTGCTTGCAGCTAGAGAGAAGAAGGAGGCTTTAGAAAAGATTTGAGAAGGTTTGAAATCACTGCTATCCATAGAGGAACAATGAATTGACGAGGTAAATGTATCTGGATTTGGGGTCAGTGTCAAACATCCATTTGAGTAAAGTATGAAATTGTAGTGGGAACCATTTGCACTGTGACTTCATCCAGCAGTGCCTGGCCACTTAAGTCTGGGCATTGGATTATTTCTAAAGTTCCAGAAGAAGGAGGCATGGGGTTTGGGGTAGTGGGAAGAATGTTTTTGAAATGTTACATTATGGAACCTTGGCTGGATACTAAAACAAAGAAGGAAGAAAGCTGATGAATTTTACAAGACAGTAGAGACATCAACTTATTTAAAAGACTCTGTGAAGTTGGGGAACAGTTAATATTGGAATAGTTACAAAAACTGGAAGAAGTGTTTATAAATGTAGGTTTAAATCAGTGATTTTATCATATTTAAATGATATCAAAATCCCACAATTATGTCTGTTGACAAGATCCAACATGTGATTGTGAAAGACTAAAGTGAAACAAATACATATAATGGAGAAAAGAGTGGGGAGGATGCAGCGACCTTGGAGAGGCATTGGGGAGGTTATCAGCAGGGGACGCTGACATCATAGTACTCTAGCTTGGGTGACAGAGTGAGACTCTGACTTCAAAAGAAAAGAAAAAAGTTATTTTAAATCCTTGTTATGATCCAATGTCAGGACTATTTATGTGTTTGTTTCTCTGTTTTTTTCTTCCTACTTGCTCCAACATATCTCCTCCAAATTCCTTTGTAGTATTATTGTCAAATATATTGCAATATATGAATATACAGAATAAACTGCAAATATGTGTAATATATAAAAGACAACCAATAGTACAGAGTTATAATTAATGGTTTAAAGAATTTTTTGTTCCTTAAAGAAGTTGAGAAAAGAAAAAAATATGTATAGTATTTTATATTTACCATTTTCTTTTCTCTTCATTTCATCCCATGAATTGAAGCTATTTGATTTTATTTCCTTTCAGCCTAGAGGTCTTAGTTTATTATTTTACATAGAAAAAAATCTGCTTGCAAAGAATTCTGTCAGTTTTTTTTACTTTTATATTTAAATGATAATTTCACTGAATATAGAATTTTTAGTGGCCTGTTTCTTTCTTCTTTCTCTTTATTTTATTTTACTTTTGTATTTTGAACATGTCTTCAGATCACCACTATTTCTGATTATAAGTGATCAATTAATTATGCTATTGATGAACTGCATGAGATAAATTGTTTTTGTTTGTTGCTGTTTTGTTTTGAATTTTGCTCACTTCAATTGCTGTTTTACAACTTTTATAATTTTCTCTTTATTTTTTGGTTATGACATTTCTAGGTGAGTGTCTCTTTCTATTTATCCTATTCAGGTTTTGTTGAGATACTTGGATGTGTGGAAATAAATTTGTGGAAAGCTTTTTTAATAATCAAATACAAAGTTACATGGTCTGACAATTAAGTTCCCAAACTTGTCCTAGAACAGTGCTACATTCCTCACTGCTGAATATCACTATAGTCACCTTCAAAGTATTCCCCTTGGCAAGCTGTGCACTGTCATCAGAGCCCCCCTTCAAAGAGATTTTGGAATTCTGTTTCTGGAATGGACATCAGAACTATTGTCGTATTACCCTTGATGTCATGTATATCAACAAAATATCTTCTTTTCAATATTTCCTATATCTGTGGGTAAAGAAAAATGTCACAGGGGCTAGATCTGGTAAGTAGAGAGGGTGTTCCAATACAGTTATTTGTTTGCTGGCTAAAAATTCCCTCACAGACGGTGTCATGATGTAGGAGCCATGAGTTCTTGGCAATAATTTCAGGTTGTTTTCATATAACTTTTTCATTCAGCCTTCTCATCACTTCCAAATAGTAAATTTGGTTAACTCTTTGTCCCACTGATATAAATTTATAATGAACAATCCCTCTGATACCAAAAAATGTTACCAATATCATTTTGAGTCTGGATTTAGACTGATTGAACTTTTTGGTCGTGGAGAATTGGCTGACTTCCATTGTGCAGTTTGACACTTTATTTCAGTGTCGTACTGATACATGCATGTTTCGTCGCTAGTGATAACACAGCCCGAAACATCATCTTGTCTCTCCAAAAGTCTCGGCAAACTTCAGCTGTCCTTTGCTTTTATTCATTGGTGAGCTCCTTTGGGCATTTGGGACCATTTTTACACATACCTTTTTTTATACCAAGATTTTCCGTTAAGATTTTCCTAACTGTTTCTATATCAATGTTTACTTGGTCTACTGCGTATATCACAGTCAGTTGATGATTTTGACCAATTTGATGGATTTTTGCAATGTTTTCATCAGTACAGCTAATTACTGGCCCCTCTGAATTTTTTTCTTCATCAGTGATGCTTTCCCCCCCCCTCAGAAACACATTTAATCCATTTGTATACTGTCATTTTCATCATGACATTATCTCCATCAACTGGGACTAATATGTCCCTGATTCCACTTTTACTCTTGCCAAGAGTAACAAGAAATTTAATGTTTGTTCATTGCTCTAATTCAACCTCTGACATTCTCACTGTGCACACAACAACACAAAATAATGAACACCGACTCAGCAAAACACCATGTGTCAATATGAGCTGTTTGTACAGTGCCACCAAATTAAGCATATGGGGGTAAGTTCGAGAACCTAATGTTACACCTTGTTTGTAAAATTTGGGGTCATTTTAACTTCAAATATTTGAAGTTAAATTGTTTCACACATGTTAGTATGGTTGATATTGTCCTAAATGGCCCTGCAGCTCTGTTCATTTATCTTCAATACTTTTTCTCCTTGTTCTTTAGATTAGATGACTTGTATATTGAACAATATTCAGATACATTGATTCTTTCTGCTTGCCCCTCAAATTTGCTATAGAGCTTCACGAGTGATTTTTTTTTTTTTGTTATTAACTTTTCAATTTTAGAATACACATTTGGCTCATTTTATACATTCCCACTTCTTCATTAAGATTCTCTATTTATTAAGCCTTTGTCATCATATCTTGTTTTAATCCTTTGAATAAACTTATAGTACCTGCTTTGAAGTCTATTAAAACTGACTCAAAGTCAGTTATAATTAATTGCCTTTTACCTAAGTATGGATCACACTTTCCTATTTCCTTTATGTCTCATAATTTTGTTAAAAACTGGATATTATATACTGGGGACGCCAAAAATGTGTATACATTTTAAGAAATGTCATCTTTGTGTTAATTTTCAATGTTGAATTGAATTACTATAGCATTTGGTATTAATCAAATGAATGCTAGCATCACCGTGCAATAGTCATGAATAGGATAGCTTTCTCTCCTAAAATGTGTATACAGTTTTGGCACCCTCTTATAGATGTGTATGTGTGTATACATATATATGCTTAAATATAAATATAAAGATATATTGTGTGTGTACATTGTATATATATTGCACACATATTATATACATATGCATAATACATATAGTATGTATATATAATATATATGTATAATATGTATAGTATGTATATATGATATATATGTGTATATATATGTAGAAACTCTATATTCTGTCCTTTTTTAGATTTTTTTTTTAATTTTGGTAACTTATCTGTACTTAAATTACCAAATTTGTCTCCCTTGCAGTTTATGACTATTGATACCTCTGCTCAGCTTTTTATAATAATTCTTATTTTTTAATTTGGATCCCAAGACATTGCCCCTGCATTGGCAATGCCCTTTTATTAGTCAACCAATGATTTTGATACAAGTTGTATTGAAATATTTTTTTTTTATTTGTTTGCAGTTTCTGGCCGGGGATGGGTTTGAACCCACCATCTCTGGCATATGGGGCCAGCCCCCTACTCCTTTGAGTCAAAGGCACCACCCAAAAGTTGTATTCAAATATTTTAAGCCCCTTAGGTTTCCATCCTCCACACATGGATTTACGGGGGAAGAGGGTAGGAAGTACATTCAAAATAGCAGCCAGGTGCCAAGACTCCCTTGGATTTTACTTTTTGTTAGACTTTCTCAGGTCTCCCCAACTTGTGTTTATAATTTCCCAGTCAGGCTGCAAGGTATGAAGAACTTATCTCAGCCATTCTATGACTCTCTAATTTCCAGGATCTCTGTGTTGAGTGGTTGAGTGTCTATTAGTTCTGCTACTGTCTTAGTTCATTTTGCGCTGCTATAAGAGAATACCATAGCCTGGGTCATTTATAAAGAACAGAAATTTAATTTCTCACAGGACTTGTGGTTGGGAAGTCCCGGATCAAAGTACTGACATCTGGTGATGGCCTTCTTGCTGCCCACTTTAGAAGAGAGGTGCACCATGTTCTCATCTGGCAGAGGCAGAAGGGCAAAGAGGCCAAATGGAAATAAACGTACCCTTTTGTAACATCACTAATCCCACCCACAAAGGCAATGACCCTGTGTCTTTATCACTTCCTAAAGTCCCACCTCCTAATAAGTCCACAAAACAACCAAATTTCAACATGGATTTCAGAGGAGACAAACATTCAAACCACAGCAGCCACTCACCCCCAATGGAAATCCAAACTCAAATAACCCAAGTATCATTTTTTCTCAATTTTTTTCTACCACATTTGTCCTTATTGGGTGAAAAAGTAAAAGGTGTTCACCCCTAGACTTAAAGTCTGCCCTTTGTGGAAAAGAGAAAAAAAGCTGTTGATTTTTTGTAGCCAGCTCCAATATGCTAAAATTTTATTTCTCAATGGCAAAGGTTGTGAAGGGAATGGATGGAGCCATGTGCACAAATGTTGAAGACTCCTTCTGTTTCAGCTGAAGCTCTAGTGGTTTGTTAAGAAGTAATACTTCTTAGGCTCGGTGCCTATAGCTCAGCAGCTAGGCAGCCAGCCATATACACCAGAGCTGGCGGGTTTGAATCCAACCTGGGCCTGCCAAACAACAATGACAACTACAACCAAAAAAAAAAAAAAGGCTGGGCGTTGTGGCGGGCACCTATAGTTCCAGCTACTTGGATGGCTAAGGCAAGAGAATTACCTAAGCCCAAGAGTTGGAGGTTGCTGTGAGCTGTGATGCCATAGCACTCTACCCAGAGCGACAGCTTGAGACTCTGTCTCAAAAAAAAACAAAAAAAACAAAGTAATGCTTCTCAACTTGATGGTTACCTTTGGTAGATTTCTAGGGCCCTGAAATTGTTGTTTTTAACACATTTACCAGTTTTATACTTGTCATTGTTTACTGACTCTACATGCCCCTATAACCAGAAACCTCTCAATTCTACCCCTTACATTTTGATACTTCCATTGTATGTTTATTTTAAAACACATTTATTACTATTGTCTTCCTTATAGCAATCATTTATTCTTAGTGCTAAAGGTAAATACGTAATCAATACTTACCAATAGTCTTTATGTAATCGCTGGTCTGAAGTGGATTCTGTTAAAGAATCCTCAGGAAGTGTTCATGAAAGCAGTATTTTCTGAGCTCTTGCTTGACCCTCACGTTATTCTGTAGTCTTTATAACAAAAGGTTAATTTTGCTGAATCCTTGGCTTACATTTTCTTGCCTTGAGTATATTATATATTTTACTCCATTCTTTTCTTTTTTTAAAATTTATTTTATGTTTTTATTAAAACAGAGTCTCACTTTGTGGCCCTTGGTAGAGTCCGTGGCATCATAGCTCACAGCAAACTCCAACTTTTGGGCTTAAGAGATTCTCTTGCCTCAGTCTCCCAAGTAGCTGGGACTATAGGCAGCCACCACAATGCCCAGATCTTTTTTTCTTTTTTTTTGGTAGAGATGGGGTCTCACTCTGACTCAGGCTGCTCTCGAACTTCTGAGCTGAGGGCAATCCATCCACCTCAGCCTTCCAGAGTGCTAGGATTACGGGTGTGAGCCACCACAACCAGCCACTCCATTATCTTCTGACATAGAATTGCATTTAGAAAGCTAATAACAATCCAATTTTCTTTCCACATAGTTAACTTTGTTCAATACTTTCATAAGAATATGCTTAATGTTGGTCCATTCTAGGTCTATTTTCCTACTTTTGCAGGGTAATGTTTTAGTATGTATTTTCTATTTATTTTTTATTTCAAAAAATTTTTCTTGAATTATAAGTTCACATATTTGTTCAGTTTCATCGCTTTGACTTTTTCTTTTGTGCCTTTCATGCCTTGTGCATATACTTTTTTTTTTGAGACAGAGTCTCACTATGTCCCCCTTGGTAGAGTATCATGGTGTCATAGCTCACAGCAACCTCAAACTCTTGGACTCAAGCAATTATCTTACCTCAGACTCCCTAGTAGCTGGGACTGCAAGAACCCACCAAAATGCCAGGCTATTTTTTCTGTTTGTTTGTTTTTAGAGATGAGGTCTCGGTCTGGCTCAGGCTGGTCTCGAACCTGCGAACTCAGGCAATCGACCCGCCTCGTCTTCCCAGAGTTGTGCATATACTTTTATTTTGCATATCATTTTCTTTGAATCTCTTTTGTCATTTTTTTATTTAAAAATCAATCATTTATGAATTAATGTACTTAGAATTTTTCTCGTTCTATTTCTTTTTATTTCAGTGGATTAGTTTTTGTGTTTCTACGTTTTTGGTTTTGTTCTATTTTTGTCTTCATTTGTGGAGTGATTTAAAAACATTATTATACCCTTTTCCACCTATCTTTTGTTAGCCTTCTTTTTTCCAACAGACTGATATACCAATCTTTCCAAAATGTTGCACAGTTTATATTTTTTTTATTTCTTTTGGCTCATTTTGAGTAATCAGGCTATAGTTTTATTAATTTTCTGTTCCTGTCTTGTTAATAGGCTGTCATTGGTGTAGGAATGTTCTTTTGTTCTCCATTTGGTTGGGGGGGTGGTTGCTTATAGTATCTTTCTTTACAGGTTGTTCTACCTCATTCCTTTTCTATTGCTTATGCTTACACTAAACGCATTTTTATTCATGCTAAGGAACGGTGAGCCAAACTAGCTTTTCTAGAGTGTTCATAGTCTCTCCAACCCACCCTTTTGTTATTTTCAAGGTCAGTAATTTGCCATTGTACTTTTGGAGTGTGTTTCCTTTGCTTCTATCCCTAACTTTTACCTAAATTGCCTTTTTGATTTTTTTCTCCCTAACTGTTACCTAAATTGCCTTTTCTCTGTCTTGTTTGAGTTCTTCTTACAGGTGTTTCTTCTCTGTTTGGCATGTGTTCTGAAAGGCCCTGTCTACTCCAGCACTGATAAATTTTTTCTTCTTTCCTTTGAAGACACTGGTGGTTTGGTGCCTGCAAACTCTCTTCTCTCTTTCAGCTGCTATGCTAAAGATTAGTCTGCTATCTTTCCAGTGATTACTGTTGTTGGGGGAAGGATTCTGTAGTTCTAAATGCCAGTTGATCTTCCTGTTTTTTCTACACAGTTACTTTTAACACAGTGGGCTAGTGGTTTGTCCCCAGATATTAATAGAGATGTATTGCTATTTAGTATTCTTAAAGACACTAGATCTGTGTTTTTAGTTACTCTGTATGTTTTTCTAGAAAGTTTCAGGAATATTCAAAAAGTAATACCTCTTATACTTCCAACTTCGCGGAGTCTGAATAAAATTTACAAAAATATAATACTTACATATTTGGATAACATGCATTTAAATATAATTAGCATATTGAGTGGGTTTCGTACACATCACAAATATTAGTGACTCGATCAGGAGGTTTAAGGTAAATTTATATAAGTAAAACAATTACAATGATTTAAAGAACAAAATGTAATAGTTTTGGTGGTAGGCAAATTTTGCAAAATATTTATAATGGTGGTATACAAATAAATCCAGTTGAAAGTACTGTTATGCTGAATATGTTTAACCACTAGGGACAGAGCTCTTTTTCATAAATTGTGGAGTTACAGCAATATTTGAAAGCAGCAATGGAGGCAAGAAAGTCTCTGATCCAATCTCCTTAGCTTGAAGAATTAAGGGTATGTGAAAACAAGCAATCACTATTTGAGAATGATGCAAAGACATATGCTGTAATGGGGCAGATCTGGTTTAAATTAGAGAAAACAGGAGGAAAGAACTATCAATAAAGAGAACAGGTAATACTCATGAGAGATTGAAATATAGTAAAGATCTAAAAGCTAGATATGAAATTCTTAAAATATATATATACTTTTGATAGCAAGGAGAATGTTCATACTCAATGACCCATTAGCTACACTTCTGTAAATTTATCTTAAGTACCTGAGTAGTCAGAAGAAAGCTAGTAGCCAAGGATGATCCTTGCTGTATGTCATGTAATAGTTTAAAATAAAGCAAAAACACAAACTGAAAGAGTATGCCTTTATAATTGGAAATGACTAAGCAGATGATGATGTATATTTATTGTAGAACATCCATAGCTGACCACCTCTGTAAGTTGACCTAATTTCCATAGGCTGGATATGCACCACATGTATTCACTGCGTAGAGGCCCAATTCCTTGTGTTGACCACCTCAATATATTGACAAGTTTGTTACGGTCTCTTAGGTGGTCAACTTACAGAGGTTCTGTTGTCTAATGGAATAATATAAAGCCTCTAAACATTTCAACCACACACAGTTAAAGAATCATGAAAACCTTTTAAAGTAACAATATACATAGCATTCATTGGTAAATAAGATTGCAAAATATAAGAAAACATGGATGCATACAAACAAGACTTGCATAGATATAGAAAAATATATATGTTTAGGATATTAGAATAATACAGTTATTTTCATTTATAAACTATCCTTTCATGCTAATACAGTTTAATCACAAATGTATGTGTGTGTGTATATAACTTTCCCAAAAGGAAGGACTATAAAATCGATATTTAACCCATTTTACCTTTACAATGAAAAAAAAAATAATTAAAAATGCTTACTCAGAGTTTCTTCATATATTTTTTTCTGCGTTATTCCTTAGTTGGAGGATTATTTATAAGCTCTAAAAAGATAATTGGATATGAAGAAATGAAGACAGTAAAAAGATCAGTGTTTGCTAGGGGCTAATGGGGAGGAAGGGATGAAAGGGCAGAACGCAGAGGATGTTTGGGACAGTGAAGCTATTCTGTATGATATGGTAATGGTGAGTACATGTCATTACACATTTGTTCAGACCCGCAGAATGTACAACACTAAGAGTCAGCCCTAGCGTAAACTATGGGTTGAGGAAATAACGATGTGTCAAAGGAGGTTCATCAACTGTAACAAATGTTCCACTATAGTGTAGGATGTTGATAGTGGGGTGTCTGTGGGTGGGTAAGGGTAGGGGATACACTGAGAATTCTCTGTGCTTTCTGCTCAAGTTTGCTGTGAACCTAAAACTGCTCTAAAAATAAAGTCTATTAAAGTAATATTTTCTTTCTTTTTTCTTTTTTTCTGAGATAGTCTCATTATGTCACCCTCAGTAGAGAGCTGTGGCATCACAGCTCACAGCAACCTCTAATTCTTGGGCTTAAGTGATTCTCTTGCCTCAGCCTCCTGAGTAGCTAAGACTATAGGCGCCCACCACATGTCCAGCTATTTTTTTTTTGCCCTGAATGAATTTTATTTTATTTTATTTTATTTTTTAAATTATTTTTTATTGAGTCATAACTGTGTACAATAATTCAGTCATGGAGTACAGTGTGCGGTCTTCACATACAATCAGAGATATTTTTATCAACCTGATTAATATAACATTCATGATATTTTCTCATTTACTATGTGAAAACAATTTTGATCCTTATTTAGAAGTTATTTTTTTTGTTGCAGTTGTCATTGTTGTTCTAGCAGGCCGGGCTGGGTTTGAACCTGCCTGCCTGGGTATATGTGGCCGGCACCCTACCCACTGAGCTCTGGGCGCTACCCTATTAAAGTAATATTTTCAAAAGGACAAAGGCTTGGTTATAAAGTTTTTAATCTATCTGAGCCAGCAAATGTAATCTAAAGACTAAAGTACCAATATGAGGCTAAATGATGAGTTGGATTCTATTATAGTAGGTTCCCTATAATTTTTAGTGGTAAGCAACTCTCTATGCTCCTCGGTAGCTCAGTTTAGCCATTTATACAAAGAAGATTATAGTGGGGTTTTGCCTCTTGCTTTATAAGTTACTGTGAGGATAAACGCATCTCTGTACTAAAACTGTTCTTGTCTCTCCTATGAAAAGCACTTTATAAACCAACCGAAGATCTATGTATTTTCTACCTTATGTTTTGCTGTAGGAATACAGGAAGAATGGGGAGGCAACCATACAATAGAAATAGAAATAAATCAGACTCTGGAAATACCATGCTTTCAAAATATCTCCTCAAAAATTTCATCTGAGTTCACCTTTGCATGGTTGGTGGTAAGTGTTGCCTTTTTCAGTGAATAACTGCAGTGATCTTTAAATATTAATGAAGTAAAATGAATAACAAGTAATAATGGGGAAGGATGCATACTTGATGAGAGAGCCAGGCATCATGCCAGTGGCTGGGAGAGGGATGGGAAAGGAAGGAAAGGACGCGCTCCCATTCCTGCTAATCAGGCAAGCCTCGGGTCTATGAATGCAGTGAGTTAATTTAAAAATCAACTTCCAAAGTTTAATTTCTGTTTCTATCCATATACCAAACCATGACTGCAGAGAGAATAAAGCGTGATGATGCCCTGGGGAGGAGCCATATACAGCAGAAATCCCTAATCATAAATACTTGTTTTAAAAACACCATATGCAAGGATATGCTTTTTTTCCCCAAAAACCCTTATTATGTTTTCCTAGGAAATATATGACATTGCTTTAGATGAGGAAAACACTAATGCTTCTAAAATATAAGCAGAAAATGTACAGAAAATCAGGACTTGTGTAAGAAATAGCCACACTCAGCTCCATTAAAACACAGGAGGTGCATAGCCATCATCACCAGGCCTTCAGACTTGGCAGAGGGAGCCAGAATCTGAATTTTTGAGAAATTTTCCAATTTCAAAAAATAATATGTGGGGAAAAAACAAATACTGGTCTAATTATTCTGATTGAATAAATTACTAGAGTACTCTAAAATATTATAGGAATACTTTTAAATTACCAATTTTTAAAATTCCACAGATACTTATGGTTAGTCAATTATTTAGTTGCTTCCAATACCCCCTGTGCTGATTAATTCTCCCACTATTTTTCTCTATTTGAAATATTGCCAACTTCATCTATCCAGATCTTCATCTATTCAGATCTAGGATTTAATTTTGCATGTCCCTTAACATGAATGAATCATTTACCTGCCTTTGTTATTTTTCATTAGTCTGCAACATCATTTGCCCAGACCGTGTCATTTTCTTTCTCTAAATCTAAATTTAATCATAAAGATGAAAAATCTAGTGATTTAACATCATTTTCAAATGGGAATTATCATAGATTTCTCATAATAAGCAAATAAAATCAACATGAGCATAATAAGAAATACGAAAGAATTGTGTGCAGCTGGCTATTAACCAGTATGTATAGTAACTTCTAAATCCATCAAGTTGAATGATAAAAGGAGAGTAATGAAATATAAATATAACCATGAACATGATTTCAAGAATCACATAACAGGGAATTTTTTTAACCGATCTAGAATATGATTACTGTATATCAAATTTTTAAGTAGTCATCAAACGAAATGAAAACACATGATTTTAAAATTTATACAAAACTCATAGATACCCATGAATGTAACAGCTGACACAATTTGGAAAATACCATGATTCACATGATTGATAATTCATATTACCAGTTACCTAAGTTTTTGTGGGCTGTCTAAGAAACTAGAGTCTATGCATAAAAAGATTTTTCTGGGGGGCATGCCAAATCCAAAATAACTCTAAGACCTTCAAATACAATCTACTGATAATTCTTCACTGTCTAGGTATTTTCTGGATAGTCAGTAAAATAAAAAGAAAAATATATTCTAAATATTCTGAGACAAATTTCCCAAACTATCCTGAAATCTACAATGACTCTTTGTCATCTGTCACAAATCATATTTTCCCCTTTATATTATAGCATTTGTTTTCCAAAGTGTAAAACTTCCTGGGCACTATGCTTATCAATAGTATAAGTCATTTGTTCTTAACCAACACTACACAATATAGTTCTTAGAAAAAGGTTAAAAAGTGAAATTGATCTCAGAAGAGCAGAAACATACTGTATTAAACATTATAGTAATGAAAGTGCATTGTTGATATCTTGTTTACATTATTAAAATTTTTCACTAATAGAGCAAAATATCCCTATCCTTGTTATCACAAATTTACTATCAGTAGTAGTTGGCTTGATAAAGCTTTACTGTAGAGATTTTTGGTGTCCAATAAATTAATCTGTCATGTTCTTAATTCATGGGTGTGTCATCTGCTCTCCCAAGCAAATGTAAAGCCTTCAGTTAGTCTGTGTTTTTTAAGTGGCTTTGAGTTTCTCTAGGGCAAAAACTGCACCATTCACTTCAAAATTCTGTAGCATGTAGTATAGAACCTTAAACATAGGAAACTGTAAATACTTAATAAATAATCTAATGAATTTGTTTCTATCTGTTCCCTTTCCTTATTATTCCTTATTATCTTATTCATTGTCTTCATATTAAATTAATGGTCACTAAATTAATGCTCTTTGATTGATGGGTGAGTGTGAGCACATTAAGGATCAAAGACCAGACAACTGGATAAGGCATCCTTATCCTTAAAAGGAACCAAGAAGCCTCTCTCTAGGCATTATCTGTGGATCCTGCTGGGACATGTTGGATAAATGAGAGCCAGAGAGATTGCAGTAAGGTCACAGAGTGAGAGGGTGAGTCCTAAACATCCTCTAGGACATCAAGCCACGCTCCCACTTTAAAGAATGCATCATGATATGGACAACCTGAGAAATCCTTTTGAAAGAAAACTCTCTTCAGAAGGAACATTGTGTTGGCAAATGTGCTGATTAAATTCCTACTGTGCATTCCCTTTTTAAATGTCAAAATCTATTTGCTCCTCTGATTTACATTCCGGCCCCACACAGTTGATGGCAGTGGGATTCGGTGAGTCTGATACAAAATCCTTTAATGTCTTTTCTGTAGAGTATATAAATATCCTCTGCAATCCATATTTTAGGTCTTTAATCCCTTGTTAAATTAACAATAATCATAATTATAAGCCAGTTCTTACAAACATCATATAATGCAGCTTTTAGAAAGAGGTTTAAAAGTAGAGATGATGAAGACAAGCTCAGAAGGGCAGAAATCTGTATCCTGGACTTGGTAACTCCAGGAAGCTACAGAGGCTGTCTGTCCCCAGTGTCTCATGAAATCCTAGAAACAATGTTAATGCCAACTAAAATTACCAAGGTCGGTGGGAAACAAAAGTCATGTCTTCCTGTATGTGAAATTTTATAAAATCTAATTAATTCAGTTAGGACCCTCATGGGAAAAGTTATTATTGGGATTCTCAGCCTCATAAAATAAACCTATTTGCTATATGTGCCTGATCCCAAGCTAAGGCTGTGTTATATGTGTTAATGGGACAGATCCTTTGCATTTGGGGAGGTCACATTTCAGGATTGTTAGTTACTACACAAAGGTAGACAAGCATCTGGTGCAAGTAGACAGTGATCTAACCCTCCTATAAAATGTAGGGTAACTAAGTAAGCAAAAAGGATTAACCCTTTAATAGGAACAAAGAGTCTATATAAATAGTGCAGTAATTTATAAAAATCATAGAATATGAATGTTTAGATGAAAAGCAGTTGATAGGTAAAGTGATGGTTTTCCTATTTTATGCACTGGGACACAAGTATATAGTCATCAGGGAAATTCTGCAAACTTATTCTGGAAGCTCCTAAATACACTCTAATATTCTGTTTTCATACCAAGCTATCATCCTGATTTCCCATAGTGTAAATGCCAATTCAATCTAATAAACATATAGGAATCTGCTTTGGGTGCTAATTCCTGTAAGGATACATATTTCCTACCATGACATATGCCTTTAATAAAAATGCAAAAATGGCAGCATGGTGGGAAATAGGTTCATTCTGACCAGATGGACCTTTGAAAGGTTATGTTTGACCTGTATAATTAAATAACAGTTGGTTGGCAAAAGACAGAAATATACTACCTTAAGACTCTAGATGAGGATACAGTTTCAGTCTTCTATAGGTCGCCAGCCAGTTTATCCAGAACCATTTGTTAAATAGGGAATCTTCTCCCCACTGAATGTTTTTAATTGGTTTGTCAAAGATCAAGTAATAGTAAGTAGCTGGATTCATCTCTTGGTTCTCTATTCTGTTCCAAACATTGAGAGTTAGACACTTTAAATAATTCACTAAGGCCATGATCAATGCAAGATCCAGAACTTGAGATAAGGGTTTCTGCTCCAAGACACGGAGCATTTGTTGCATCGCCTGCCCGATTTCAGACAGGGGGGAGCGTATAATATATCCCAGCACCAGCCACTGCTCTCTCACATCACCCACATCATTATGCACCTGTTGACCAGGTTTATGATGCAGCGTTTGGCACAAGGAGTCTCCTCTCTCTCTGAAACACTTTGGACACTAAAGCATCTGACGGTGACAGAATTTCAGAGCTTGGAAGTGATCTTTATAACCCCCTTACACTAAAGAAATCAGAGGGCTTAAATGCCCTTCCGCAGACTGCACAGCTAATCTGTGACAGATCTGGACTAGGCAGACTAGATCTCGGATGCCTCATCTTGAACTCTTTCACTCCTCCTCAGTTGTGAACCATCCTTAGAATCTCGACTGATGTGCACATTGGGGTGGGTATGTCCCTGATGACATGAAGCGGGTGGGGGAGTTTACACCCCTGCAGCATGAACACACATGCTGAATGACAGCTGGAAACAAAGGAGCATTATTTAGGCCCTGGGGACATGACACAAGTGTCCACTGTGAAGTATGGGTTTGGCTTTTCTGTAATAATAAGAGAAGGAATAAAAAGAGCCAAGAGGAAAAACCATTTTGTTGCCAAGCTAATAACTCACATCATCTGACACACAAACGATTAATGCAATATTTAAAAGAGAGGCTGTAGCCTGGTGTGAGGTGATCTATTGGCTAAATAGGTTCTGTGACATTTTGAAAAAGCAAAAAGTAGTAATTGTCATACAAGAGGTTTTTAATGGAAGCCCAGAAGGCAGCAGCCAAACCCAGACAGGAAAATAACATTAGCAATCTCAACCCTTCTTACCCAGAAGACAGGCTTTTTATATTCTTATGCTGTGTCTTCTGAGATCCAAATTCACTTCCCTAGACTCACTCAAGCTTTTAGGGGTGGCCCACGTGAGGGGATGCTGTGGGCCCCAAACCTGAGCCGCCTAGGATGCTCGCCTTTCCGAGAAGGGCCTGCATTTTGGGAGGTCTCTTCGACTCCGTCTTGCATGTGCTGGGCAAAATTTAAACTGGTCAATTTCCCCTTAACTAAATAGGAAGGAGAAAGGCCAGGATGGCCTGGCCAAAAGGGGAGAGCAGGCAGGAGAAGACGCCCATCCTCAGGTGTGATGGGGTTTATGAATGACATGCCTGCAGGAGAAGGTGAGCTGAGCTCCTGTCCTACAGGTAACTGTGTGTGCACAGAGATAGCAAATGAGTAAAGCATTATTTATAGCATTATAGAACTTTAAACTGAAATGCAACACCAATCTTGCATTTCAGGCATGAGGAAATTAATACCCAGGTTAGAGATGAACCTTCCCCAGACTGAGCAGAGTACGAGAACCAGATGTCCTGTCTCCCAGCCAAGGGCTTTGCTACAACTCCCTGAACATATTTGTGAATTTAAGGCGGGAAATTTCGTTCTTCATCCCATCTCTTTTCCTTCCTTTTCCCTTTTCCTCATTCTCTTCTTTTTTCTCACTATTCATTGAACATCTACTATGTGCCAGGCACCGTTCTAAGTCCTAGAGGCACTGTGCCTAATGCAAAGTTGTTTTTTGTTTCCTCATCTGAGTATCCCCACTGCCTGGAATGTGATAACCACTTGTAAATATTGTATAAAAAAATAAGGCTTATATGTAAGAATGGAGAAGTTGGTCATTTCTTTGGAATTAATCAATGAAATTTTGACCATGCTAAGAGAAGTTCTATTGGGCACTAAATTGGATTGAACTGAATTGTTATAGGGAGACCAGGAGTGGTGGCTCACACCTGTAATCCTACATCTCTGGGAGGCTGAGGCAGGTAGATCCCTTGAGCTCAAGAGTTCAAGGCCAGCCTAAACAAGGGCAAGACCCTGTCTCTACTCCAAAATAAAAACATAGCCAAGTATTGTGGTAGGTGCTTGTAGTCCTAGGTACTTGAAGGACTACAAGCACCTACCAATGCTGAGATAGGAGCATTGCTTGAGCCTAACAGTTTGAGGTTTCTGTGAGCTATGACTCCATGGAACTCTAGCTTGAGCAACAGAATAAGACTCTCTCATTAATAAAGAAACAAACAAATAAATAAAATAAAAAATAAATTGCTATAGTTAATCAGCATTTAGAATATTACATAGAGAAACACTCACTGTCTTTATCACATTGAAAGAATTTGATTATTTACTTTTAGAGGAAATAATTTACTTTTCGAAAAGTTTTTAAAAGGTGTAGATTACATCTTAATAAAGTACTACATTACTAATAATATTTAAAGGGGACATTAACATGTTGGATATATTAATATTTTAACTAATTTAGTGTTATAACAAGAAAGGCAGCCAGTTAACAACTTAGAAACCATTTTAACCCACAATGACAGATGAAGCTTTCTGCATTTATCTCGTAACTCCAGAGTACAGAGGCTTTTAACAAGGAAAGGTACAGATCTGGTTAAAGTTTCAGGACAGGTGACTCAGGCAGATCGATTTGTAATTTGGATCAGGGTGATATGGCTGCCTCCAGTGTTCACCACCAAGGTGGAAGACTGGTTTGGAAATATCTCACCCAAACACATAGTGCAAATCCAGGGTATGACTGCCAGCACTATTTTCATACTTCAGATTTGTATAATATTGGCATTTTGAGAACAACAATGGCATTTTATTCCTCAAGGTAACTAATGACTAGTGGTCTCTTTTCTGATTCCCAATGGCGTCACACTCAGCTCCTTCATTTTCTGTCATGAGTGGGCAGTAAGATTGTGACCTCCTCGTCAGAGGCACATTTCCTGGTACAAATTTTAACTTTGATGAAAAACCATGTGGTAGAATGAATGACCAAAGAGCTCCCTCACTGAACCAGGCTCGCTTTAAATTATTTACTTAAAGCAATTGAAGTGTGGAAAAATAACCTAGATAAAAGTAGCCAAAAAAGGGAGGCGGTGTAAAAAAAGAAAACAAACACTCCAAGCCATATATAGTGACCTCCCCTCTACCTGTCAACAGTGTCAGTTACTAGAGTTGAGGTTTATGAGATTTTGTGCATCTTTAAGCAATTGTGTACATCTAGATTTTTAAATTTTTCCATGTTGGGATTTTGCTATTAATTCATTTTCCAGTAATACGAAGCATTCCTCAAAGGTAGAAACAATCGAAATGCATAACAATGGGGACATGGTGAAACAAAATGGTTTGTCAATATAATGGAATAATATGTGGTCACTGAAAAGTATATTTTGACATAAAATGTTCATAATGTGTCAGGCTTAAAAAGCAGGCTGCAAAGTTGTCTTTATAGTATGATTCCATTGGCAAAAGCACATAAAGTATTTCATATATAAGACATGACATGTAACACAAAAAAGGACATATAAGGGATTTATTAAAGAGTTAATAAAATAGTTAGACAGTTTTCTGTTTCTTTATATTTCTGATTTTTCATGTAATGAGGAGTAATTCTTTTATAATAACACAATAAGAGAAACAAAAATTTTTTAAGTCAGAGATTTTTTCTTTTTTAAAATTTCTATTTTTCAAATAATTTTACATGTTTTATTTAAATGCAAGAATTTTTAAAATTTGAAAATTGGTTGAAAATTATTGTTTTCTATCACCAGTTCATACAGTAGTTTATATTTTCTCTGCGCTGAATAAATGATATTAACTGGGGCATGGTGATTTCACGGGCGATGGGCATTTAGTTTGCTTCCAACATTTATTTTTTATTACAAATGGCTCAAAGGAGACACAAAATAAATGAGAATATTTTTAAAACAAAATGTCTCTGAACAAATTCTGAAAAACTGGATAATTTCTTACATAACCCAGGAAAGTTTGCCAAGACCAGCCACAGCATACCAAAAGTAAGAGTATAAGCAGTGACTCAGAAGATTCACTTTCAACCAAATGGTTCCTTCAGCCAATTTAGTTTTGACCAATCTGTTTTTATCTACTTCTCTCTGAGCCTTCAAGAAGTCCATTCATTTCATCATCCATGCAGGGGGGATACTCCTGCAGCTGAGGGACGTCTCTCCTGCTCTTAGCTTGGCCCTATTAGAACCAGTGACTTAAAATACCCTAGCAACATGGGACAGACGTATATATGCCTAAAACTCTTCACAAACTTAGGCATCACCAGAAGCATTGATGAAGTCCATGAGTGATAGGGTTAAAGGTATGCTGGAAAAGTTTGTAGCATAGTGCTTGAGATGAGATGGGCCTTGATTTTAGGTAAGCGAGAGACATTTATACACACATAACTATAGACCCAGACGAACTCCACCCATACTAGTGTTGGGCATGTCACTCAATATCTCTGAACCTATTTTCTTAGTAGCAATGTGAAAATAACAATAGTACCCACCTCACAGAGCTGTGTAAGTGTGATAGGCAGAATAATGGCTCCAAAGATGTTCTGGACCCTCTGAGTATATTATGTGACATACCAAGGAAGATGAGGGTAAAGTTGCTAAAAAGCTGACATTCAGATAAGGAGATGATCCTAAATTATCTGGTGGGCCCAATGCAATCATGAAGGACCTTCGGTGGGGAAGAAGGGACAGAGTCAGAGTGATGCAAGGTGACCTGACTGGCCAGAGGGTGATAAGTCAAGGGACACAACAACCTCTACAAGCTGGAAAAGGCAAGAAAAATATTTTCCCCCTAGAATCTCCAGAAGAGAAACACAGGCTATCCCTTCTAATACCTTGCTTTTAGCCCAGTGAGGCCCACTTCAGACCTCTAAAATTTGGAAATAAATTTGTATTATTTTAAGTCATTGAATTTATGTTCATTTGTTAGAGCAACACTACTACATAGGAATCAAATGCGGATTTTGGTACCTAAAAGCATGGTGCCGCTGAACTAAAAGTGTAGACATAGGTTTGGAATCGGGAAGTGGGCAGGAACTGGACAAAGTGGGAGAAGTGTGATGGAAGAAGTCTGGAATGGCTTCAATGTCATGGCAATGACAGAAATGTGGACATTGATGATTCTGTTAGTAAAGGCTCAGGAGGAAGTGGGGGGCACAAGAGGAAAAACCTAAATCACTTTGAGAGCACCTAAGTTTCATCAACAGGATGTTAGAAGTGTGGATGCTAAATGTTCTGCTGGCGGCACTCAGATGGAAGGGAAGGACCCGTCATTAGACATGAGAGGAACAGAATTTTTGTTTCACGGTGGCAGGAGTTGTGTCCTATAGTCTTGTGGAAAGCAAAACCCATAAGACAGAAACTTGTAAATGTAGATGAAAACTTTTCTTTTCTTTTCTTTCTTTTTTTTTTTAGCAGTGTTGAAGGCACAGTCTGTTGCTGCTTATAATAAAACATGAGAGAAAAGTTTTCAATTTTTTTCTTATAGTAAAATGTTAGTGGAAGGAGAGAAATCAAGGGAACTGTTAAGCAAAAAGAAACCAGGACTTGATAATTAGGGAAATTCTCAGCTTACCCATGTTGCAAATGATGCTAATTAGGAAGATTTCACCATCAGGAAAGTAAGCTCTCGAGAGTAAGCCAAGTTTTGGCTGGGTGATCTTTGGCTGGTGTCTCAGAAGGACCAAAGGTCAGAGACGTCAGTCACACAGAAGCCTCTTTGAAGAGATTAGGCCTGTGACTCACAGTTCCCTTTAGCCATGTAAGCAGAGGCTAGAAACAAAGCTGGATTATCCGGGAGAGGGGGGTGGAGGAGCCTCTTGTCTGGTGGAGTGGCTCCTCCTTGACGTGCACGATGACACATGCTGGACCCCAGTGTTGACTGGAAGGGAAAGAGGGTAGACAGGGAAGAAAATGTCATTGGACTTATAAAGATCTACAAGCCAGAAACAGACTGATTTTACTACTCAGCCACACACATGTGCTACCTTTCATGATGCGGGATGATTAAGTAATGCCTAGTAACTCCAGAGGGCAGAGTCTCGAGCCACAGAAAGTTATTCCTAGGCTTTGAACCAAATGAAGTACGTGTTCATGGCTGGACGTCAAAATTGCATGGGACTGGTAACTCCTTTTCCCCTTCTGTTTCTCACCTTTTTGACTGGAATGTCTATAATTGGTATCTCATTGTACATATCAACAATGTATCTCATTGTGTATTAATATTTTGGAACTTGTTCCTGGAGTTCCAAAGACTCACAGAGGGAGAGGCATTATGTCCCTGGACGGACCATACCGAGAGCTTTGGTCATACGTGATTTAATAAGAAACTGCTTACCTGTGTTCCTGGATCATAGCAAGGGCTCCTTCATCTAACACTGCTATTGCTGAAAGTCACTTTTGATTTAAGAAGATCTTGGTCTAGGCTCTAATGTCTGACCCAAGATGAAGTCCCAGAGTCACACCACCTTCGCCCCTAGCGTTGCCTGTTGTGTTTAGATTGTGAACGTTCTGCTGGGTGAACTGAACTGAGCCTTCAGGCCTTACATTTGTTTTACCCACAGATTTACCTAATGGCAGAGGAGAGTGTATAACAAAAGATCTTAACTCCTCTTTGAGGTTTATAGTGACAAAAATATACCTAAAGGTTCAAGGTGGTGCTGACCCAGAGGCAAGTGGCAGAAGAGCATAGCTGAGGACCCAGTGATAATCTAGGGTAAGGGAAGCCTGGGCAGCTGGACCAGCCTCCCTACCTATGTAAGACATTGTACTCTGGTCCTGCCAGAGAAAATTGTCAGCCTGCCCTGATACAGCAGGAACAAATGGGCATCCCTTTGGACAGGCAAATTCTATAAGCAAGAAATCAGATTTCTAAGTCTGGTGGCAGCAGTAGCAGTGGTGGCAAGTTTTGGAGCAAGTAACATTTGGATGAATAGTGGTGGACGCCTCTGACCTCATGCAGGTGCATCTGATTTAGGCTTTATCAGTGCTGTGGAAATCACAAAGCCCATGTCTTTGCACATGAGTAAGCACCTCCTGGTGTTGAATATTACAGGTGACTGAGAAGCCCGGGGCAGCTGGGGCTTTCCTGCCATGCTGGGTGGAGTTGTACTCTGCAGTTATCATTGTAGCATGATGTTCTTTATTCCCCCCAAAGCTGTATAGCTGGACATTACAGTCTGAATTTCATCATCTATATCCCTTAGCCATTATCATCATCAATACTTACCTTCCTGATTACACTGCGAAATGAGAAAATCTGCACTTTTTGCTAAGACATTATTGAATATTGCCAATTGAAAGATTTTAAGTAATGAAGACAAAATTTAATATCTTATTATAATAAATTACATAAAATGGGCCCTTTAATTACATTGGCCCTGTGGTTATATTGCTGTGGTAGTCGATATAATATTGCATATTCCATTTTTAAAGGTCTTTGAAGGTGTTTTCATTTCTCCATTCATTTCTTTTTTTCTTTTCTCCCTTCATTTCTAAAAGGATTGGGGACTCTGCCTTCACACTCCTTTTAGCTCCCTTTGGAATTGCAGCTTCAGCTCATAGTCACTTTCCTCACTGGCTGCCTGTGGGAGGTGATTCTTCATGTTTCAGTGGGTGAGAGAAGGTGCCACCTACAGCCTGTGACCCTCGAGGCTGCCTCGCCTGCTTGGCATTCAATATTACGTCTCTCCCTTCTGTTGCATCAGCAAGCATTGACAGTCCCCATAGTCATTTGTTTCTGGCTGTACACTAAATCAGCCCAATGATGAAATAATGGCTTTTTTCTGCCTATGTTAGCTTTTTTTTTTTTTTTTAAGGTTTTATGCCTATTTCTTTTGTTACACTATGATCCTGGGTTGGAACTAAGTTTCCAAGTTTCTTCCTTAGGGATCTATAGCATGTATTATAGACTCTGTTCACACAAAAGGTCTTTGTGAGAGATGTTGTGCGTTTGCTGTAGGTTTCTTTGCTTTGGGGTTGACACCCCCGCCTTCTGCTGACTGTGCTCCGAAAGAGAACAATGCTACATTAGAGACACTGGAAAAGGGTACTTTGGAGTGAGGAGGAATAAACCCAAGCCACCAGAAAGCCAGCACATATATGTCTTGCTTCAGGCAATAGAGATGATGATTAAGAGCTCCAAAATAATGATGATAATAACAATTTATAATGATAGTAATGAGGAAACCAGTACTGTAGTATCACAGAGAGACTTCTACGTACTTAATATGTATTATCTTATTTGCCACCAGCTCCCATTAACTCTTCAAGTGGGTATAGGTTGAGTTTCCTTGTCCAGACTGCTTGGGGCAGAAGTGTGTTGGATACTGAATTCTTTCAGATTTTGGTATCATTATATTATATACTTAACCACTGAACATACGGGTTTAAACTGTGGGTCCACTTGGAGGTGGGTTCTTTTTCAACCAAGGCAGATGGAAAATACATCACCGGGGAATGTGAAGTCCACCTGTTTGGAGGACAGCTCTTTATCTAGGTGGGTTCCACAGGGACAACTGCAGGACTTGAGTGTGTGTGGCCTTTGGTACACACAGATGATCCCAGAACAAATCTCTGCTCTATACTAAGGGGTGACTGTATGCTTCTGGATTGAGGTATCTCAAATCCAAAATTCTGAAATCCAAAAATCCAAAATCCAAAAAGCTCCAATGAACATTTCCTTTGATTGTCTTGTTGATATTCAAAAAGTTTTAGATTTTGGAGCATTTTAGATTTTGGATTTCCGGATTTAGGATGCACTACTGTTTAGTATAAATACCATTTTGAAGAGGAAGAGGTCAAAGCCTGTAGGAAACTTGTTCTATGTCAAACAGTAAGTAAGTGCTGGATGCAGGATTTCAGTCCAGCCACGCTGCAGTCTGTCTGCTAACCATCATCTCCATGGCCTCCTTCCACTTGGTAAGACTGTATCACACTTAAGACGAGATTTCATTCTATTCATGAGCCAACTGCAGAATTAGAGTCCTTTGGATTTGCAGATTTGAGCCTCCCGATTCCCAAGGTGTCTGTAGACACAAACCAGGGTGGGAGTTTTGAGGTCTTCAGAGGTAGCAGGGGATAGTAACACTAGGGCCCAGTAGAGATTCCACAGCAAGCAACCAAGCCAGACCTGAGCTGGACTTACCAAGAGTACTGAGTTGTTTTTCGTACTTGAGGAGAGGGAAGAAATCTTGTGTTCTTCTACCAACTGCTCATGTTCCCTGTATGGGGAAAGTGATGAGCATCTTTCAACAGGACTAAAATGGTTGTTACCTATTGCTACAGTTTGGATGTTTGTCCCTGCCAAAACCTCATGTGGAAATTTGATCCCCGGTGTTGGAGGTGGGGCCCACTGGGAGGTTCTTGGGTCACAGAGATGTATCCTTCATGGGTAGATGAATGGCCTCATCAGGGGTGGGGGGAGCTTTCACTGCTTAGCTCCCCTGAAAGCTGGTTGTTACAAAGAGGCTGGCACCTCCCTCCCTAACTTCCTCTCTTGCCATGTGATCTCTGTACATGTCACCTCCCCTCCACCTCCACCAGGAGGGGAAGCAGCCTGAGGTCCTCACCAGCAGCAAAGCAGATGCTGCTGCCATGCTTTTTAGTACAACTTGCAAAACTATTAGCAAATAACCACACTTCTTTATAAATTACCCAACCTCAGGTATTCCTTTATAGAAATGCAAAACAGACTAAGACAACTATATTCTACTGGGGATAAGAGGATCATTGTGTGGAGAGTCTCAAATCCTTTAAGAATCTGGTGGAATGTATAGAACTTTCCCAGTAGCAATCATGTATATTCATACTAATTTCACATTCAGGTCTGGGTAGTGTAGGCTATGGGTATTAAAATACAAAGAGTTCAGAGTTGAATTCACTGTAAATAAGAATAATCTATCTGGGTCTTTATTCCTTCACTATTATACAGCAGTATTTGTTAAGGAGGCCATCATTCTTTACTTTGGATAGTTACCACCATACCAGAGTAGGAAGCATTGTAATGACCCATCAGAGTTCTTAGGTCTGCTGTATGCACAATTTTACCTAACTATTCAGTCATATGTTCACATCAATCTAAAGACTGCTGTGAAGAAAGAGTCCCAAAACAATTGATCCTAACATAGGGAGATAATCTGTGTGGGCCCAACTTAATAACATGATAACTTCTCCAACTATTCAGAGAAGAGGAAGCCAGACTCTGAAAGTGAGAGAAGGATTTGAGGCACGATGGCTGCTCTGATGATGGAGAAAGCCTCCTTGCCTCCATGGCAAGGAGTGTGGGTGGTTTCTAGGGGCTGAAAGTGGTCTTCAGCTGACAGACAGCAAGGAAACAAGGGCCTCAGTCCTACAACTGCACGGAGCTGAATGCTGCCAACACCAAGAATGAGTTTAGAAGCACATTTTTCTCTGGTATCTCCAGATACGATCTTAGCTGATCAATACCTTAATTTAAGCTTTGAAATATCTTGTGCAGAGAACCCATCAAACTGTGTGAGACTTCTGATCTATAGAGCTAATAATGGGTGTTGTTGTAAGCTGTTAAACTTGGGGTAATTTGTTATGCAGCAGTAGTAAACTAATATACAATCTCTCCAAGATGTCTGTAAGAGCTCCAAAGAGGACAAAATTTTCCCACTGCAATAATTATCCAAAGGGGAGGTATTAATTCTTTGTTTTGTGTATATAAAGCTAGCTAAGATCTTCAGAAGTTGTTCCTTCACTAAACTTGAAGAACTAGATTTAAAAGAGCTAGTTTGAACCCCATAACTATGCTGGGAGGGTCTTGGTCTGGCGACCTTTGGAATTTAAAATGCAATGTGTGAGGCCAGGCGTGGTGGCTCATACCTATAATCCTAGCACTCTGGGAGGCTGAGGCCAGTGGATTGCTTATGGTGGCAGGCACCTCTAGTCTCAGCTACTCAGGAGACTGAAGCAGGAAGATTGCTGGAGCCCAAGAGTTGGAGGTTGCTGTGAGCCAGGCTGAGGCCACCACACTCTAGCCTGGGGCAATAGAGTGACACTCTGTCCCCAGAAAAGAAAAAAATAAAATGCAATATATGGAAAACATTGATTTTCATCCATTCCTTTTTTCCAATAAGATATAGTAAAGCTGAATTCTCATTTTAAATATGTGCTCTAGCTTCTCTCTAGCCTCTTTTACTAAAATTCTCAAGACAAGTCAATGGTACTCACAGCATAATCTTCATCATTATTAACCAGGTTCAGAGATTCCACAACCACACCCATCTGCTGGGAAGTGATGCACAGGGCTGAATTGTAGTTCACTTTCTGCTTTAATTTACAATGGGTAACTTGCCTAATCCTTTAGACTTCATATACACATATGGCAAGGGAGGGAGGGTGGTTTAATTATTTGATATTTGGTATTCGATGCTATGATTTGCATGTATGTGTTCCTCCAAAATACATACGTTGAAACCTGACCACCAAAGTGGTAGTAGTAGAAAGCTGAGGCCTTTGTTCTCCCCTTCTGCTCGTCCACCCTGCCCAACATGAGGACACAGTGATGAGGCAGACAGAACTGGCCCTCACCTGATGCTGAGCGTGTTGGTCCCTTGCCTTGAGCTTGATCTTCCTGGCTGCTAGAACTGTGAGAAATAAATTTATGTTGTTTAAAAATGAGACAGTCTAAGGAATTTTGTTATAGCAGCAGGAACAGACTAAGATATCCATTCAGAACTAACATCCTAAAAATTATAGTTTTCCTAAAAGGCAGTCTTTTGGTTTCCTGAAGAAAAACAGTGATGTTCAATGAATATTGGACTTTTGATTTTCAGGGAGTTAGTGCCCATCCTGCAGTGTCTCACATCGTCCTAATTTGTCCACTCAAGATGTTTCATTCTTGCTGGCATTTGGGACATACCTTTCTTACATTTTCTCTAGGTCTTCTGTCAAAGGAAGCAGTAAATTTCCTTTCCATGGAAGGCAACAGCTGCCATGATCACAGCCCACAAACCGATTCAGAAAGTGTGTGTGCTCAGGGTATGGAAACTTTTTGGGAGACTTCACCTTCTACCTCAATCCTCAATCCCTTCCCACATCAAATTTAACAACAAATTAGAATCAATACACAATATAACTAAATCAACTAAATAGTAGACATATCCATTATCTTGAGACTGTGACACCTTTATTCTTGCAAGGTGCCTGAGAAGCAGGTGTGTTACACAGAAATGCTGAGTGCTTAATCAACACAACAGAATATTTCCAGATTCCCCAGCATGATAAATCCAGCAATCAAGTACAGTGCCCTAACATAGGTCTGGTAGAAGCAAGATTAAAAGTATTATTGAAAAAATTCTGCCTCTAGATTAACTGTTGCTGGAAATTCTCAGAATTAAAATGATCCTTTTTAGTTCACTTTTGTTTGAAGTTGGAAGCCAGACACACTAGGGTTTGGGACTCTACAGATCATATTCCATAAGGGCATGGAAGCTTCCAAGCATAGAAAGGAAAATCAAGACAACTATCAGAAACAAAAATAAATAAAACCACCTCTCTAATTCTGTTCCTAACAGTTCCATGCTGCTGTTCACATAGAAAATTATGTTCTTCTAATGCAATAATGATTTTGAAAACATCTCATGCTTTAGAAATCTACTTTCAGAATTACATGGAATTCTGCCTTCTACAAAGGCTCGATTAATTCCCCTATTGATTTGCTTCTTGCTGTACTTGTCAGGAGTTGTTTTAAGTGCACAGCAAAGCATTTAAATATTTTGTATAAATAAATAAAGGAGGGCTGGGTGCTGAGTAACATCAAAGAGATTTACTGTGTGGCCATGCTAAATGTCTGTGACAGCTCGGCTAGCCACTGAAATATCACCCTAATGATATACTCACTAGAAATGTCCCCAGTTGCCTTAGGGGGGAAAAAAAGATCCAGCTAGGAAAACCTCAATGTCCAGCTCCATCGGGAAAACAGATCTGCAGCTGGAAGACACACGTAAGACTATGTGAAAACAGTGCGGAAAACATCCAGCGATGAGGGCAGTGTCCTGAGCGGTGGGGAAGAAAACACTGGAGAAACCCAAAGACACTTCCTTCAGGGAGGAAGCAGAAATGAGAGTCCTTATTTGTTTTTTCCCTCAAAAGACACATCTGATATTACTATTTACCAGGCACTGAACTAGGTCAGGGCTCACGAGGTAAGTAAGATACAACCTTTGAAACTTTTGCATTAGAATATTAGGAAAAAGCCCAAGCTGGGGTGGGTCAGAGAAATAAAACAGAAGAGAAACTAAACCAGAGTTTGGGTTCGACTGAGGGGATACCAGCACGGGTGCCCTTTTTTTTGCAAAGGTCTCCCTGTGGGACAAAATTTAAAAGTTGTGCACTATATATAGAAAAATGAAGCACAAAACATGAGGTCTGGTACTGAGCCATTGGGGCCTTTTTGCGTCGGGGTGGTGAGAAGAGGCTTTGGTGGGCCGTGCACAGGCCGGATGCTGAGTGGGTGTGTCCCCCCAGTGCGGTGGGCTTTGTTTTCCTGTGGTTTCTAGATCTTCATGGGGGATGAGAAATTTGCCAAGATCTGATTCTTAGGGGTCCAGGAGAGGCGCCTCGTGCCTGTAATCTCAGCACCTGGGAGGCCAAGGTGGGTAGATTCCCTAAACTCAGGGGTTTGAGACCAGCCTGAGCAAGAGCGAGAACCTGTCTCTACTAAAAACAGAAAAACACTAGCCGAGTGTGGCGTCCAGTGCTTGTAGTAGTCCCAGCTACTCAGGAGGCTGAGGAGGATCAGGCTCAGGAGGATCACCTGAGCCCCAGAGCTGGAGGTTGCTGTGAGCTAGGATGCCACTCTATCCAGGATGACAAAATAGAATAGAATAGAATAGAATAGAATAGAATAGAATAGAATAGAATAGAATAGAATAAATCTGATTCTTGGGTTCTTACACACCGGATGCTGTGAGCTCAACTAGAAGCAGCCATTCAATGTACTTCTGCAACCAGGTGGAATCTATTTCCAGTGAAGGGACGAGGGCTGCCTAGCTGGGCTGACAACTCCTGGCCCCTGACAGCACTTGGCAGAGACTCCCAGAAGCTGGCTCTGAGCAGCTCTTCCCACTGGCCATTTGATTAATTAAAGGTAAATGGCAGACTTCCCTTTAGCTGGGTTATTTGATGTAAGAGCTACTGGCAAATTTTTGTTGGCTCCTTTAGTAAAATAGAGAAAAGGAAAGTAAAGAAAGGAGCTTGAAGAAAGAGGAATAGAAAAGAAAATGTAAGAATAGTGAACAGAGAGACCATTTGGTAGCAAATTTGTTTCTTTCTGATTTTAATACATGATTGCCAGGCCTCCAAGCTTGAGATTACTTTGATTTGGTTTATATCTTCGCCATTTCTACTCAAATAAGAGATTCCGTTCAACAGTTGATAGAATTTTTCTGTTTGTTTTCTTAAAATATGGTTTATCTGATCAGCTCTGGGCCACTTCATATGTGTGATATGAGATGTGGTTTGGTTTAGTGGCACAGCTTAAAGGAATCCTGAAACTTTCATATAGCTTTGGCACCAATGAAATAATTGTGAGACCCTGATTGGGCAAGTTCCTTTACCTGTCTGAGTCTCAGTTTCCTGAGAATGCTGGCTTTGATGATCACTCACAGCTCTAGAACTGTGTCATTTTCCTTTCTGGGCAAGTAAGCATTGTTAATATCCTTCATCTTTCGTATCAATTATGAGCCTTTGTTTAGGTGTGGCAACTTGCTCGCAGGTCGTAATGACCTAGCTTGTTGCCACAATACAACACTGGAAAACACATCATTCATGGCAGATTTAGAGGATTTACTTATCTGGAAGTTAATTTTGAGCTATTATCTGGTTTAGCCATGCAAGTTTTACTTGGCCAAAATGATTTGAGGTGGTTTCAGGAAAATATTTTTTCTATTCTTTGCACAGATACGCTTTCACAGGCCCATCCGTTTCTCCTGAGCCGAGGCCTCCTTTGTTCAAAATGTGTTCCACATGTAGTCTAACGGACTAAGCCCCCAAACAGAAGTTAAGAGGAAGGCGTGCTCAGGCGAGGAACTCGGCCTGTGTGAGCGGGAACGTGAGAAAGCGCGCTCCAAGGACAAATTTAAACATGAGCATCTGGGGGATTAGCATCTGGGGGAAAAGCTTTTTCACATTCTCCGTTTCTGTCTAAACAAAATAAATCTTTAGAATTACATTATAGCTGGGGATCCTTTTTCTTTTTTTCTTCAGAGGAAAACAGAAAGAAAAAAATCAAAAGCGTTCAGAGGCAGATCTATAGCTACAATGATGGTTATGAATAGGTAGCACGAAGCACCCTTCAGGGTGGGTTCCAGGAGCTAAGTACACTCTGGAAAGATCCTCAGCTTGCGATTAATTATTTAGAAAATGCTCTCCTTGCTGCTAAGTAAGCACATAACATTCTCTGGCACAGAAAATTAGTTTGAATTCTCAGCCCTGAAGCTAAGCTGACAGGCGGTGCTGCCAAATGGCTTCTACCTGTGAAGGGACGCAGTTCCTAGGACAGGGGCACTGGCTTTGCAGCAGGACCCGGCTGCAAGAATCTTAGCCTAAGGAACAGGAAGACAGTCAGGTCTTTGAGGTTGATGGGAAAAGTGCTGGTGGAAAAGAATTAATTAGCAACTGTAAATGAAGGGAAAATGGAACAGATAAACATGACATGGTCACTCAAATTTCTTGCCATTTTTCAAAGGAGTGAAAAGGTGAGCAGTGATGGGCATTTGGAGATATTCTTTCTGAGAAGAGAACAGGTTGCAAAAGGGAGTCAGCCCTGCCAGGAAGTGGCTCCAGGAGGTGACGTTGGAGGCTGGCTGAGCCTGGCGGCCCTTTGGGTAATAACAGAAGCGATAGAGCAGTCCAGGAGGGCATGCTGGAGCAATGCAGGTGGGAGCCAGGCAGTCCCTTGTCTAAATGGCTCTGTGATCTGTGCATGTAACACTCTGCTAAAAGATAAAATGAGAAAAGAATGAAGTGGAAATGAAACATAGGAGAGAAAAATCTTATTTTATTTTGGCAGAACCAAGTGGAGCTTCCTGAAACAGGTACCATTTGAGCAGAACTTTGAAGGAAGAAGAGAGGCATTCAGAGGACAGAAGGGGGGGCAAGGCATCCCCTGTGAGGGCACCACAGGGACAAAGGAATCAGGCAGCAAGTCCGAGTAATGGGGAGTGATCTGGGGCGGCCAACACCCAGGAGGGGAGAGAGAAGCTGGAGTAGGAGGGGCCCTCAGAGCGGACTGGTCAAGGCTGTGTGCAAAGATGCTGAGCTCTACTGAAGCAATTGAAGGTCACCAGAGACTCCGAACAGGAGAGGGACACAATGAGAACCGAGCAATTGTGGAGCAGGAGGCCCGGGACCGCTAGGAGGCATTTGTATAGATGAGAGTTAATCAACCACAACAGAGGGGGTCAGAGAAAGGCATGGAACCGGATGACACTGCACTCAGTGGCTCATTGAGTGCGGGGAGGGAAGGAGGAGAACATGTGATTGAATGGGTGGAGGAGTTTCACACAGGCAACTGGACGCTGAGAGCAGAGAACACACAGAAACAGGAGGAGGGCACAGGGTGAAAGGTTTGGGGATAAGGAATTCTATTGGGGGTGTGCTACCCATGCGAGAACCAAGAAACCTGCCCCTAAAAATGTCCTGCTGGTATAAACGCAGGCCTAGACCCCATGCTGTGGTCTGACCTGGACACACAACCAAGGGCAGCCCTCCTAGGGATGAGCAGGGAAGTCAGGATCAGAAACGGTGACAACACGGGTTAACCCGGGGGGAGGGAACGGACAGGAGGATTATGTTCTAGGGGCCGACAACATCCGGGAGCAGAGAGAGGGGAAGACATTCACGCAGAAAGACGGGGACAGAGGAGTGGGAGAGGAAGATAAAAAAACCAAAGGACCGGCCTGAAACCAAGGGAGGAGGCTGTTTCAAGGAGGACTGATGCTGTTCCTTTGGGCTCAGGGGCTGTCAGGAAGCAAAGGAAGGGAAGACAGAATTCAGGTCCCAAAAGGGCGTGAGAGATCTCCAGAAACAGTGGCGTCCATTAAGGCGGCAAGAGGTTGAAAATGGGTAGAAGTTTGGAAGCAGAAACAGCAATCGTAGTGATTGAGGTAGAAATCTGTCTTATAGGGAAAATAGATTTGGAATCCAGGATACTGGGCATTGAAATGTCGTGATGACTGACAAGGACTTGAAAAAGGCAAACATTTATTCAAAATGATGTTTTGTAGTCTTTTTTGAACTCTGAAATTGACTTACTTGTGTGAACTCAAAGTAAAAAGAATCAATAAACAAAACGTTAATTAGACATGTGTTAGTGCCTCGTTCAGCGCCTTGTACAAAACTAACAACATCTACATTGGGGCAGCATTTCCATGGCTAATGTTTATTGAATTTTATGGGTAACCTTAAGAATTAGAGTAGTTATTAAAATTAATATTCTATAAATATTAGTTGAGTTCTCACTATACTTCTGGGTTCCAGTGGGGACTGAACAGGTGCTTCTGCCTTGGTAGACCTCACGTTTTCCACAGATTTGATGGGGCTTCCCTAACTTTAAATACTGAAACCACTCTCCAAACTCACACCGTGCACAGAGCTGAGAGAGAAGAGGCAGTCGCCTGCCTTGAAGCCTGGAGCTCTGAGTTCGGGTCTGCCTTCACGACTGGCCAGTCAGAGTGTGCTGACCCCGGGTTAGTCACCAGTCTCAGTGCTTCTCTCTCCTTCACTGCTGATTGAGACTTTGCCTGCCGGGCACCTTATCGGGGCTTCTATAGGACAGACAAGGTCCTATAGAAGGAAGGAAGGGAAGGAGGCTACACGGAACTCAGGCCCTGAGGAGGCATGAGCGATCCTCAAACGGAAAGAGGAAGGCAAACAGTCCTGGTTTCACAGAAGAAAAAAAAATGTAATTAGATCCAAATTCCAGTAAGATAGGGGAGGTTATTTCTCCTTGGCTCGTATCTAAAATACACACGGTTCCCCCACGTCTGACACTGTGTCCTGCCATGTCTCTCCTGGCAGACTCATTGGCACTGCACTTACCTTGTGGACAGTCTGTCTCTGCCCCTCGCGGGGGAGCTTCCTTGGGGAGGAACTTCTGCTTTGTACACACCGTGTGCTCTTTCTTCCTCTTGGACTAAACACAGACCTGGGCCGCTGTGGGGCATCAGCACGTTCAGAGAATGAGGGACTCTTTGGAAACTGCGTTCAGATCTGCAGGGAGGTATGTTGAGTAAATCTGAAATGCTGCCTTCACTCTGGAGCAAGTGCACAGACGTTGAGAAGCTGCTTTCTCACCGTTAGGTCTGGGGCGCCAGCGAGGTCTGGGTAGTGTGTATCCATGGGACGCCCCCGCCTCCCTCACAGTCACGCCCGAGGCTTTCCAACACGCTCTCGTCCTCCTCCCGAGCATCAGCCAAGTCCTGGGAGCCTCTGGGCCAGGGTGTCCCTCTTCCACATTGAGGCAGCGACAGCATCAGTCATGGGAAGGGCATTTTCTGCGAGTTGGCATCACCCCTCTCTGCATAGGGCGCTTTCACTATTGACAGGTGCTCCCCAAAGAGGCCTTTAGGAAAAGTCAATCTGATGCCACCACCGAAATGCTGATAACTGGAGGCCTGAGGTAAAAATGCAAATTTAGTGATCTAGGCGGAAAAACCCACAAAACAATGTCAAGCTGGAAGAGCTGGAAGCCACCTAATTGCCTGTTACTTTGAGTCTTGAACACAACCTTCACTTTGCCTGCTATTCCTTCCTCATGGAGCACCTGTCTCTGCCTTTGTCAGGGAGAGAACTGCCCTGTGCGCGTTCTTTCTCCTTAGAACGTTATATATTGTCCTCGTTTAGCTTCATTCCTGCTGCTGTGGCTCTGCAAACTTCATCTTACAAAATAGGAACCACTCCTTAGGCTGCGTTTAGCTCAGGCCTGTGCTCTGCTCACAGGACAGGCTTAGCGAATGTTTTCATTCAACAGGTGTTTGTTTGATTAATTACATTATCAGAGGGCGCTGCTGACCTCCCTGCCGAGGCTTATTTTCTTTGCTGACTCTGAGAGACGCTATTACCTCTGTTCACGTTCTTGAAATCTTTGGCTCCATGATGTATGCAGTAGAAAGAGTTTGAAGCCAAGTGTCATCGGGTGAATTCTTGCCTCAGCACCTAAAATTCATGTCAAATCAAAATCTTCCTAATCCTGTTTCTTTCTTCCGCTCATATAAATTTGCTTCTGATTTCTGTAAATTTGACAAAATTTTGGTAAGGAGCATGTGGCCTCATGTTAAAGAGTTTTGTGAACTAATCAATGCGTCAATACATTCTATGTATGTGAACACAGATGGTTTAGATTAATTGGCCCTTTCACACTTCACCTTCTTACGGTTTCATAGGGAGGGTAGCAGGGATGATACATACATGTGAAGGAACAGGCACAGAAGAGGCCTGGATGGTAGGAAGGGGCCAGTCACATATCCAAGGGAAGGCACAGAGGAAGCTGAGGACACGGCTGGTGCAGCAAAATACTGCAGAAGAAAGAGTTTGAATAAAGGAGGCAAAACCGGACAGACCAGTGTGGGCTGAGCATGGGTTGTGGGCAGGAGTGACACAAGATGATGCTGTACAGTCCAAAGGTGATAAAACAACCCCTTCTTAAAGACATCTGCATTCTGCCTTCACTGCAGCATTACTGACAATAACCAAGACGTGGAAACAACCTAAATGTCCGTGGATGGATAAATGGATAAACCCAATGTGGCATACATGGGGTCTGACCATTAAGTTTGTGAATTCATCCTAGAAAAAGTGCTACATGCCTCACTGCTCAGGATCACTACAGTCACCTTCACAGTACTCCCCTTGGGAAGCCACGCATTGACACCAGCACCTGGTTCACCCTTCAAAGAAATTTTGGAACTCTTTTTCTGGAATGGCCATCAACACTATGTTGTATTACCCTGGATGTCCTGACTGTCATCAAAATATCTTCCTTTCCACATTTCCTTTATCTCCAGGTAAAGGAAAAATTCACGTGAATAAATTACATAAATGAGGAGAGTGTTCTACAGCTATTTGTTTACTGGCTAAACCTCCCTCATAGGCATTGCTGTGTCGTGATGCAAGAGCCATGAGTTCTTGGCCAAGATTTTCAGTTAAAATTTCCCCAACTGTTTCTCTATTGGTGTTTTCTTGGTCTGCTATGCTTCTCGCAGACAGCCTACAATTTTGATGCACAATTTGACAAATTTTTGCAATATTTTCATCAGTTATTCTCATTACTGACTGCCCTGACCTCTCTTCATCAGTGATAGTTTCTTTCCCCCCAGAAAAATGTTTACGCCCCTTGTATGCTGCCATTTTCTTCATGGCATTATCCCCATAAACTTGGACTAATGTGTCCCCAATTTCACTTCCACTCTTGCCAAGTTTAACAAGAAACTTATGAATGTTTGTTGGTTGCTCTGATTCAAGCACTGGCATTTTCAGGACAGCACACAAAAACACACAATGACAATACTGAACCCCACTCAGCAAGACAGTACTGCAAATCGACAAGGAACTCTGATACACCAAGACTGAGGTTCAAAACCCCAACAACTCTGAACCCTTTCTGAGTTGTTCATGCAGTGATACCACTTTAAAATGCACAGTGGCAAGTTTGCAAATGTAACACACACACACATACACACCCAGAGGAATATTATACAGCCTTTAAAAAGGAGCATCTGGCATTGACACAGCATGAAAGGACAATAGGCTGAGTGATATAAGCCAGACACAGAAAGAAAAATATTGCATGGTCTAACCAAAACGTAGAATATAGAAAGAGCTCAGATATACAGAGAAAGAGAAGATGACAGTGGTCACCACAGGCAGGGGTGGAGGGAAGAAATGGGGAGTTGCAGGTCAAAGGATATAAAATAGCTAATATGTAGATGAACAAATTTAGAGATCTAACATACGACTGCATAGTATCAGGGACTTCTGTTAAATAAGTGAATTTCAGCATCTCTTGTCACCAGAAAAGTAACCATATGATACACATGTTAACCGGCTTTCTTATAGAGACCGCCTTGCTGTCTATTTATCCCTTCATGTTGTAAACCTCAAATGTACACAATAAAATTTAATTTAAAAAATATTGTGCTGGAAAGATAAGCAGGGATCAGATCACATAGAAACTTGAAGAAATTTGGATTTCGATCCAAGTGCAATGAGGTACCATTTGAAGGTTTTGAGCAAGGGAATGAAATGATCCAGTTAATTTTCAAAATAGCACAATGGCTTTTGTGTAGCAGGGTGGACAGCACAGGCGCCAGTGTGGAGCCGGGAGAGGACTTGGGAGGCGGGTGGTCATCCAGAGGCTAATGGACAGGGCCTTCTCTGAAGGAGGCGATCACAGAGACGAGGACAGTGAACAAACAGGCATGTGTTGGGGGAGAGTCAACGATCAAACGCAAATGCTTTTGCTGATACGGAATTTTTTTATAATTTAGCTATAACCCTCTCTTCTAACTTTAACTTACACTTCACTCCTACATACCTTTCTGTGCCCTGTCCACATCTCATTAAAATACCCTTTCTAAGTAGTCTCCAAACCTTCTGATTGTGAATATGCCCTTATAATATGGGTGTGTTTGTTTTATAAATTGTACACGTGTATATTATTTGTTAAGATGATTATTATCAAGGCTTAATTTTTTAAAAAACACAAAAAGCGAACGTAAGTGAAAATTTAGATTATTTTTCCCTCCCCTCCAGTCAATACTTTCTGTCCTGCCTTCCTTGGAGGGAAGCACCTGCCACTTAGTGAATACAACTCAAGGCCTCAATTAAAACCCTTTAAGGTTTAAATCAGGCTACTTTTCCCATTAAGTTGTTCTGAACATTCTTTTGCTCTGAAGTTCTGTAAACACTTTAATTCTACCATGTTAGTTAAATTTAGCATTTATCATTCACCATTTGGAATATTTCACTCTATCATGTCCCATCTTTCTCCTTGAGGGCATTGAGTAATGTCTTATTCTTGTTTTTAACAATAATACCATTTATTAGTTGAAGGAGGAATCTAGTAATTTAAAGAAAACCCCTTCTTAGTCAGGGACATCAGGGTAATTCACTAATTCAACAAAAATTATCCACTGAGCTTATACTATAGATTGAGTGTTCAAGTTGCTAGGTATCAAGAAATGATAGAACCTTGTCAGTCTAGTGGCTCACACTTGTAATCCTACCACTCTGGCAGGCCAAGGTGGGTGGATTGCTTGAGAGCAGGAGTTGGAGACCAGCCTGAGCAAGAGCACGACCCTGTCTCTATTAAAAATAGAAAAACTAGCCAGGTGTCATGATGGGCACCTGTAGTCCCAGCTACTCAGGAGGCTGAGGCAGGAGAATCACTCGAGCCCAAGAATTTGAGGCTGCTGTGAGCTATGACACTCTGGCCCTCTACCCAGGGCAACAGACTCTGTTTCAAAAAAAAAAAAAGGCAACAGGACCAGCAAGGTCTCTTCTGTCATAGAGTAAACATTCAAGAAAGAGAATGACAGAAAATAAATAAATGATAGACCAAGATAATTTAAAATGATGAATGGCAAGTTCTATGGAGAAAACTATGTGGTAGAAATATCGGTTGGTGTCAAGGTGATGAATAAGACCTCTAAGGAAGTGGCATGTATCTCTCCATCTCAATAGACAGGCAGGCTCACACGTGGTGAACTTGTCAGAGGTGAGTTATGGGTGCCTGCCGTTCCAGGGAAAGGTTACCTATCATCACCTGGTTAGCTCTATTCTTCCCCCCGTGCTCATTAAAATTATTCTGAATTCCTTTGTTACAATTACCAATTTTAATTTTGAAAGGCTTCCCAGAAACGTATAAGTCAGCTTAGTAAGTCAGTAAGGCTAATGTTAGCTGCCATAACAAACAAATCCTCAAATCTTGGTGGCTTAACACAATGAAGTGATTCAATGTGGGTGACCTTTGAGACCCAGACTCCTCCCATTTTCTGGCCTCACTCTCATTTAGTACCCTGGAGTTCTGTACATTCAGCCACAGGATGTAAAAAGCAGCCCTGTGAGTAGGACCCGGCCACAAGCACGGGGGCTGGTGGGTTTGAACCCAGCCCAGGCCTGCAACAAAAAAACTGCCAGGCGTTGTGGCAGACGTCTGTAGTCCCAGCTACGTGGGAGGCTGAGGCAAGAGATTTGCTTAAACCCAAGAGTTTGAGGTTGCTGTGAGCTGTGACGCCACGGCACTCTACCGAGGGTGACATAGTGAGACTCTGTCTCAAAAAAAAAAGGTAAAAAGCAAGGAGATCGCTTGTGGGCGGATTCTGTGAACCTGCAACAACGGGGATGGTGTGAACATTCCAGAACAGCAAGGCAATGGTGCCAGGAAATGTGGTCTCACTGTGGTCCCAGAACAAAAGAGAACGGGTTTTGTGCAGACCGGCCGCTTTCCACCACAGGATGCTTCTTCAGAGTTCTTTTCTCTAAAGTTTGAAAAATACTTAACATTTGTGGATGATGACAGAGCTAGGAAAAACAAAATGGGCCTTTGACTGAGGTAATTTATCTCCAGTGATTGTTTTCTCTCCCTTATTTTAACTTCCTACACTTAATTTCATGCATCCCACTTGTCCTCACAAACCGGCTCATTTTCATAGATCTAAACAATGAATGGAGATTCTTTACTGAATTACAAATGTAATACTTTGTTGCAAAACTTCTTGCCTTAAGTAAAAACTCACTGCGTGCACTTTCCAGCTCCTTAAACTCAATGCCTCAGAATGAGCCGAAGCGGCTCCTCTTCTTCAGAGAACGAGATGGTCGGCCACCCCGGCGCGAGAAGGGCTGACCATCAGATGTGTAGATTTTTCCAGTCTCGAGTTCTTTGACTTACGTCCATGCTACAGTCATCTTTGCGCTTCTCTTTGTTATACATAATTAAAAATAAATCAGGCTTGACTATTTCAAGTTGTTAATGCACATAATTCTTTATTTATCCCTTATTTTAATGTTGGGGAGAGGCCGACTGATTGAGAAACCTGGAGGGCACCAGTGTGAGAAAGTTGGTGCTTTGACTTTTTATTTATTCTGTCTATTTTTGCCCATTGTCTCCATGACTCTTGCATATTAGGCACTATTTATGCTTCTTGGAGGCTGTGCGAATACTTTATGATGCATTCAGCCTGCCATTCTGCCTGGGTTGAGGGAGAGAGCCAATTATCACATTTATTTTCTCAGAGTTAAATAGGAGAGCCAAGAAGTTTAAGCAAAAATAGGGTTTCGCCTTACAGGGCTGGGATGGGTGTGGCTGGGACAGGACAGAAATGAGGAAATGGACTCTGCAGATTGAACTTAGCCAGAGGTGGGTTTAACTGAGGTTATCTAAATAAGGAAAGCTGTGGTGAGAAATCAGATACGGCCAGAGAAGTAAAGCTAAGCATGAAAGTTGGAACAGTGGGTAAACGATTAGTAGTGTAGAAGGCACAAGAGCGAGATCAGATCTCTGTAGAGACAGGTTCAGGAGAGCAGCTGAGAATTCGCCCTTCCTATGCCTCTCACTGCCTCTTCTTCCAGCCTCTCCCTGCAGCCTGGAGCTCCCACCAAATGCTGCTTCCTTTGTCGAGCTCCCCTTTCTGCACAGCATGACGAAAGTGCGATGAACGTGGCCAAGACTTTTTCTCCAGTCACTTCCTATCAAGTTCCAGGGAGGATAACTTTCTGTCCCTTATGCACACTAAAGGTAAATAAAATGTTTGTGTATAGGCCTTCTACCTAATTTAATCAAGTATTTAGTAAGTAAACCTTTATTTTGTTGCATCCATGTGTCAGGCCCAGGTATATAGAAATGAAATAATAATATATGAAGATCTTAGCATCAAGGGACCTAAAATCTAACGGGAATAGTCATGTCAATGAACAATTAAAATATAATTCAACAGTTCCAGTTCCAGATGACTTAGAAAAACCATTTGCTTTCTCTCCCTTTAGAATCTTCCCAAAATGATCAAAGAGATATAAAAATCAGGAGCAGAATTAGAAACCCAAGGACAGCAGGGCCACCGTACTCCACTGGGCATGGAATAAACAAAAAGAAAAACAAACAAACTTATTTGTGGCAGCACTTTTGGTTTTTGTGAGACAGGGTCTTGCTACATTGCCCAGGTTGGGCACCATCGACAGGCCAGATGGTAAAGGGGTTTCTGGAAGACACAGAGCAGATGGGCTTGGACTGACAGAGGAGTGCCTGTGAGCCACAGAAGTGAAAGTGGCGCCAATCGAGAGTAAATTTTCCAGGCTAAATTAGGAGGATGCTCCATATTAGATGCTCAAGACTTGCAAGTAGAAATAAGCCAAAAGTTTCTAAGTGTGGTGATTATTAAAAGTATTGTGGGAGCACCCACATCTGTCTCCATTATTAAAATAGCAGAGTTGTTATTTGCTGCAGTGTAAAGACACAGGAACAATTCCTCAAACTAATGAGGCAGTTGATTCAAGTCATCACAGACATTTGCTCCCAGGGAAAGACATGAATTAAGGCAATGGACAAGAGCCCCTTGGCTCTAAAGGCACCTCCCCTTGGTTGGCGTCTCCCCCATTTTCGGCAGGTGGGGCTTCTATGCTGAGCAGCCCTTCAGTGCTGAGGGAGAAGTGGTTACCCTGTTTTGCTGAGATATGGAAAATATGTCTATAATATTCAGTGTCTTTTCACTAACAGTAAAAGCAGTAGAGAAAATGGAGGCTATGTGAGCAAGGAAAAGAAATAGAAGTACAATTTTCTGGTGTGAATAAAGAATTGATGGAGAAGGAGGAAAAATTAGAACAAAAAAAGGTACACAAATAGGAACATATTATGAAGCTTCTGAACAAAAGTGAACAGAAAATGCTATTAGTTAAAAGGGAGGAAAAGTTACTTACAAACAGTGAGACTCAGACTGAGGGCCAAATGCTCACTCGGCACACAGAATACTAGAAATTAATGAGACAACGTCTACAAAGTTCCAAAGGAAAATGGTTTGAACTGAGAGTCTTATGCCCACCAACTAAAGCAAAATGAAGGACCTCGACATGCATCACTTATTTCATTTCTGAAAGATTTACTTGAAGATTTTTTTACATGGTTTAGCACAATGAAAAACCAATGGAAGATGAAGCAACCCGAGGCCCAGGAAGAAAAGGAGGAGCCAGGAAAGCCTGGAGTCGACTCTGGGTAATTGTCGACGTGGCTGTAACACTCAGTGCAACTCTTCAGGAAGAATTATTGAAATTAAGGTGGTTTATAAGTTAATAGGTAAATAGATTAAGTTCCATGTCATTGCCCCAAACATGGAAATAGGAGAGTAGAAAGGAAATTGGTGGACGTTATTAAGTAATTGACCGATGGGTAAAAATACCTTCTAAAAATACTTAAGTTAAAGGTAATATTGGTAAAATTGAAATTAGAGGTATGACTGCCACACTGTTAGAGAGGAAGGCAGGCTGAGGGAGGAGAAGCAGCGATGTGGGAGGAAAGAACAGCACAGGGGGCAGAGTCTGCCCAACATTGCCAGTCATGACGTCTGAGAATGGGTTAGGGTCTTCTATTAAAAGGCGAGTGCTACCAGATAGAATTTTTTTTAAACGCACAATATAACGAAAGAAATGAACAGGAGCTATAAAGCAAATACTAAGAGAAAATTTGTTTAAGTGACATTAACAGCAAATGAGATAAAGTCCTAGTTAAAAACCATCCAACATGACAATGTGTTCTCTTTGAATGATAAGAGGTTCGATCAGTGAAGACAATAACACTACATTGAACCTTTGTGCTCAAAGCGAAGCTGTTAGAGGAAGAGAAAATGAAATAAATCCAGTAGACTTCTAACAGATTGTGCTCAGAAATAGATTAAAAAATAAAAGTAAATACACGGATTTCTAAGATATAGAGAGAGTTTTATATACAAAAAATGAGAATACATGTTTTACCCCATGGCCAAGGGAACCAATTGTGGGCCACACCACAAAGAAATCACAATCATTCTAAAAGTAGAATTTAGACAGCACACATTTTCTAAAAATGACAAACCTAGATATCATTCAAATCATGATATATAAAGTCTGGACACTTACAAACTACGAAAGGTACTTGTGAATATCTCTATGAATTGATACAAAAATGAAAACGAACTATAAAACATTTAGAAATGAACCACATGTTAACATCACATATCAAAATGTGTGGGATATAGCAGAAGAAAAGTTTAGGCTGAAATTTAAATGCAATAGTATTTATTTGACACAAGATAATTAATCTGAATTGAAGAAGCTTGTAAGTAAGCAAACAGAAACCAGAAATCATATGAGGAAAACATTTATTTTCTATAAGCAGAAAGAAGTAAAATGGAGAACAAAACAGAAACAAACAGCAGGATTCAAACAAAGCCAGGGGCAAGAGAAGAGGTGTAGCAGCAGATACAGGTGAGATTAAAAGTTGTAAGAATAGTAGGAAAGGCAGAGGTCAGATACTTCAGTTCAATGAAACATGTGTGACTTCCCCTCTTTCTTCCTTCTTCCCTCCCCTCTCCCCTCCCCTCCCCTCTCTCCTCTCCTCCTCTCCCCTCCCCTCCTTTCTTTCTCCCCTCCCCTCCCCTCCTCTTCTCCTCTCCTCTCTTCCTCCCCTCCCCTCCCCTCCTCTCTTCCTTCCCTCCCCTCCCCTCCTCCCCTCCTCTGTTCCTCCCCTCCCCTCCCCTCCTCTCCTCCCCTCCTCTCTTCCTCCCCTCCCCTCCCCTCCTCTCCTCCTCTCCTCCTCTCCTCCCCTCCCC
>CAUYRH010066602.1:0-28025 GCA_963574655.1 Perodicticus potto | reverse complement strand
GGCCTTGTATGATGGAAGATTCTCTTTTTTTATGCTCCTTACCATGATCACAGGAAAAAAAGTCAAAGTGCTCTCTAGATATTTTGATAAAAAATTTATGCATGCATTTAAACTTGAAATGTATGAGCAGAATGAGACAATCATTTAAATCAGAAATGAGAAGTATTATAATATAATGGCCTTGTTTTGGTGTAGCAATAAGGTGACCAAGTGCAATGCCTTGATTTAATTAAATCATCTTTTAAAAGTTGCTGCTATGAATATTTTTAGCTATGAAATTTTACCCTTGTTTTAGCCTGACTTGCTTTCAATAACTATTATGTAATGTAGTTGATGTTGTAGTAATCTAACATTCCAAAAAGGTATGGGGAGTTTTAAAGTAATATACTACGCTGACATGTTTACAGGTGCTGTATAAAAAGCATGCTTCTCTCTCAAAAAGAAAAAATAATAAATAATTATATTGCCAAAAAAAAAAAATTAGAGATAACAAGACAAGGAATGACTCACTCTGAAGTCAATGGAAAAGTCAGGAATTGATATCAGTCTTATGACCCTAGCTCTGGCAGTAAAACTAGATAACATTAGTTACATCTCACAAAACAGTTTCATGAGAGCTCTTGGTTTTTCTAAAAATACTTCCGAGGAATTGAATCTTAAATTCTACTTAATTTTAAATAATTTAAATAGCCACATGCAGCTAGTGGACGTCATGCAGGAGCATAGGAATATGAAGGAAATACTCAAAACATACTCTGAAAATACTGTCTCCGGCCATCAAAGAACGTCAGCTAAAAACAGTCACCAGAGAAGCCCCCTGCCCCAAACTGGTTTATATGGGATGCACTCAGGGTATATAACATATCATACAATATTTACCATTCAAAGTGATAATATGCCCCCCCCCGCCACATTTGCAAGTCGAAGGTGTGATTTACAGGCGAGCTGTGTTATGTCATGCCGTTTCTATATACATCATGGGTAAATATATATACTTGATGCACAGCATTTATGTATCAGAAGTCAAGTAAAAATGAGCATAGTTCAGGCGCTGGCAGGCGTTCCTGAGTTTTCCGTTTGCCTAAACCCCTGGGCATGTGACACAAGGTTGAACCCTGGATCCTGCCATAGGACACCCCAGAGGTAGCCTGTGGCTTTCACTATTTAGAAGGGTTCTCACAAAGGGCGCGTGCCTTAGCCTTCCTTTTGCTGTTGAGACAGGAATCCAAAATTGCATCACTGCAGAGCTGTGAGGTCCGAACCTGCTGCCTCTCATGTTTGCCTGGTGGGGTGGGCAGGACTATCTAGAAGAATCCAGCGCTTGCTGCCCGGCCCGTGTACACCCCTAAAGCCCTGTGTCCGCTGGAGCTGGAGGAGGGGGAGGTTGAGGAATAATGTTGCAGGAGGTGGGAACGGACAGTTCATTTCTTTTATGATGTTGCTTTGGAAACAGACCATAGTCCGTCCCCTTACGGGAGGTCTCCATTACACAAGGTTTTATTTTAAAGGATGTCATTTATTAATTTTGCAATCAGATCAGTCCCGATTCCAGGTTTTTACTTTTAAAGTAGGGCACCGATGACCATCTTTGTCTTCCCTGTGCAAAGCGCTGGCGCATCTGTGGAATGTGTGGACAGATGCTGTAGTCAAAGGATATGTGAGTCCCCGAGGGTCCGTGCTAATTCACACTCACACTGGGTAGACAGGGTCGTCTCTGCGCCCTGTTTACCACAACCCTGCCAGTTATGAGGGGTTGAGGGGATTTCTGAGCATCTTCCATGCTCAGCTAACACAAATTAATCACCTTGGTAGTCAAGCTGCCTCTGCTTTTTTCTAAGATCTTTGCCTGGTGCAGAGCTGTTGCAGTGTAAAATGATTGTATGAATGCAGTTTTCCAGTGTGAAATGCTTTTATTTTCAAATTTTGAAAATAGGCTGGGCACAGTGGCTCACTCCTGTAATCCCAAAATTCTGGGGGCACAACACAGGAGGCGCTCACTCCTGTGAGCTCACTCCTTTGAGCTCAGGAGTTCAAGACTAGCCTCAGTCAGAATGAAGCATTATCTCTACTAAAAATAGAAAAATTGACCAGGCAACGGCCACTCACACCTGTAATCCTAGCACTCTGGAAGGCTGAGGCAGGTGGATTGCTTGAGCTCAGGAGTTCCAGACCAGCCTGAGCCAGAACAAGACCTTGTCTCTAAAAATAAAAAAAAAAAAAAAGGCCATTGTGGCGGGCATCCATAGTCTCAGCTCCTTGGGAGGTTGAGGCAAGAGAAGCACTTGAGCCTAAGAGTTTGAGGTTGCTATGAAAATGAGCTATGAGGCCACAACATTCTACCCAGGGCAACAAAGTGAAACTCTGTCTCAAAAAAAAAAAAAAAATTATCCGGACATATGGTTGGCCCCTGTATTCCCAGCTACTTGGGAGGCTGAGGCAGGAGGATCTCTTAAGCCCAGGAGTTGGAAGTTGCAGGGAACTGTGATGAGCCCACTGTACTCCAGCCTGGGCAGCAGAGCCAGACTTTGTCTCAAACAAACAAATAAAGAGCAACAAAAATAATTTACAGTTACCAAGGTCTAAAATCTAGGCGTGAAGCCCTTACTTAAAAACAATTCGGTCAGGGATTCAAAGTGTTTTCAAGTGCACAATTCATCAGCGTGCTAATTGTCCTCAGGCATCTTCGTGCATCCTTCCAGCACCATCAATAAACCCAAAGCTTAAAAGATTTGAGAACTGTGCTCTCACTGAGTGGGCACTGGGTGGGGTATCTGGCACACCTTTTGTGTGTGGGACATAACCACAAGAGGGACTCTACCTAACAAAATCAAATATTTTGACCTCGCATTAACCTGAAATAAATTTACTTTTCAAAAAATGGAAATAAATACAATCCTGTACACACACACACAAAAAAGTTTCGAGAACTGCATTGCAAGACCCTCTCTGTCACACTTCTGTTCTATTTTACCCCGTCATTAGCTTCTTGTTGCTTCTTATCTGAAAGAACCAAACACAGAAATGTCATTCAGGTCACACAAACAAAAGAGAGATCTTGAATCTTGCTTCTTTTTGGTGGGAGAGTATAAAGATATGTCATATAAAAAAAACAACAACAAAAAACCTGATCTTCTTATTAAAAAGGGGAGGGGGCAGTGCCTGTGGCTCAGTGGGTAGGGCACCGGCCCCATATACCGAAGGTGGTGGGTTTAAACCCGGCCCCAGCCAAACTGCAACAACAGCAGCAACAAAAATAGCCAGGCGTTGTGGCAGGCGCCTGTGGTCCCAGCTACTTGGGAGGCTGAGGAAGAGAATCGCCTAAGCCCAGGAGTTGGAGGTTGCTGTGAGCTGTGTGACACCACGGCACTCTACTGAGGGCGATAAAGTGAGACTCTGTCTCTACAAAAAAAAAAAAAGAGAGAGAGAGAGACGTCTGAGCTGGTCTCTGATCGGCAGAGATCAGAAATTGGTCATGATTGGAGGAATTGTATTTTGAGTCAGGGAATTTTATTTTTTTATTTTTTTATTTTTTTTGCGGTTTTTTTGGCCGGGGCTGGGTTTGAACCCGCCACCTCCGGCATATGGGGCTGGTGCCTTAATCCTTTGAGCCATAGGTGCCGCCTGAGTCAGGGAATTTTAAAACCAGAAGGAACCATAAAATTTCATTTTGTGCGAACAGAGTGGCCAGAGAACGTCCAGGCTCCTCAGGTGGGTGAGGGTCCGGGCCTGGGCTCCTGCCTGGACCCCTTCGCGGGAAGCCTTCCTCCCTCCCTTTCTGCAGTAACCCTGCTGCCTCCTTTTTCTGGAGGTGACAAATGCTACCCCTTCCCAGGCTCCCTGCCGGAGGTGTGCCTGTGCCAGCTGGGACCTGGGGGACATTTTCTCGTGGCATGCCCTGCTGCTCTGTGCAGTGCGTCTTCTTAGCAATGTGGCCCGAGGGTCATTCCCCATCCAGTTGAGAGACCCACCTCGGTCCTTTGACCTCTCTAGGATATTCTGTGCAAGGGTGACCTGTGGTTTATGCAGGGAGACCCCGATGGGTGGTGCTGGTGGCTTCTGCCGTTAGCTCCTGCTGCCCTGCGTGGACTTGTTTAGAATGAGTTTCTCTGTGTGCTAGACTCTGAGAGAGGCAGGCCCTCGGCAGTGGTGTCTGTTATGGTGACCACAGAAACAAAACGCTGTGAACTGAACTAACCACACACAGATGCATCATCTGGCGATCTTAGCAACTTTGGGGCTTATGTCCTCGCTGGGATCGGCATGCGTTGGGAAAGAACAGGCTCTTGACGGCGGCAGGGTGGCCACTGTCTTTTGAGATGTGTTTCTAGATATTCCTCTTTGGAGCTAAAACTTTGTATTTTATGTGTCCTGGCTCCGTGGGCAGGAAGGCTGCTGTCCACATCACAATTTCTGATTCTTTGTTTTTTTTTTTTTTGCATTTTTTTGGCCGGGGCTGGGTTTGAACCTGCCACCTCCGGTATATGGGGCCGGTGCCCTACTCCTTTGAGCCACAGGCACCACTCAGTGTTTTCTTATTCTTTGGGTCCAGTACAAGTTACATCCTGTGGTTACTGTCTTTTAGAGCCTTGTGTCCCGGTGTGAAATGTGCCCGGGAATGTGTGTCAATAAACTTCCCAACTTCGCTAGGGGGCATGGGACAGAGAGGTGAGCACTCACTCAGAGAGGAACCGGCTAGCTGAACTTGGGGGTGAGACGTGGTTGGGAAATCGCTGGCCCATGTTTGGCTGCTCTTGGCCAGGTGCTGCAAGAGGACGCAGACCCGGGACACTCGCAGGACACCCTGGAGGCGCCAGCAGTGATGACGAAGCCCTGGGGCTGTGGCCAATGTCGTCGGTCCTCGCTGTGGGTCTAATTTTCTTTTCTTTCTTTTTTTTTGTGAGGCAGAGTCTCACTTTGTAGGTCTCGGTAGAGTGCCGTGGCCTCATAGCTGACATCAACCTCAAAATCTTGGGCTCAAGCAATTCTCTTGCCTCAGCCTCCAGAGTAGCTGGGACTACGGGGTGCCCACCACGATGCCCAGCTATTTTTAGAGACGAGGTCTCGCTTTGGCTCAGGCTGGTCTCAAACCCATGAACTGAGGAGATCCACCCGCCTTGGCCTCCTGGCCTGCTGGGATTATAGGTGTGAGCCACTGTGTCCAGCCCTAATTTTCCCTTCTTATAAAGACACCCGTCACACTGGTGTCCACTGGGCTCTGTTGCCCAGGCTGGAGTACAGTGGGCCCACTCGTATCTCCTAATACAGCCACATTTTGAGGTCTTGGAGGGATTAGGAATTCGACGTGTGAATTTGTGGGGGACATGATTTAGCCCATGACACCGGAACTGTCCTCACTGCCACCTCCTGCTTTGGCTCTGTGCTATTCTCACCATCTTCATAGCTGACATTTATCGGTGGTTCCTGAGTGCCAGGCAGTGTGCTGGGTCCCTCTTATGTTACCTTGTGCAACCGTCTTCCTTCCCTGAAGCCACAGTGGGATCCATTATTCCCTCCGAGGACCACAAACAGATAAGCCATCTCTTAAAGCGTCCACATGGCCAGTTTTTTCTTCACCATCGGAGTCAATCACTCCGTGTCTTATTGAACCCCAGACCCTGTGTGCTTAGGGGACAGGCCACATGAAAAATATTGATCAGAAAACAGCTCCAACGCCGAAGAATTAAATCTGGACCCGCTAGATGTATGTATAACAAAACTGTTGTACTGTACTGGAAACAGCATAAAACTGGAAGTGAGAAAATGTGTGTTCAGAGGAGCTGCTTAAGACTGTTGTACTGTACTGGAAACAGCATAAAACTGGAAGTGAGAAAATGTGTGTTCAGAGGAGCTGCTTAAGCCATTTGGGGTAAATTTATTCAGAATTAGGCTGGACCTATTTTGTTTGTCTGTTTGTTTTTGAGACAGAGTCACCCTGGGTAGAGTGTTGTGGCATCACAGCTCACAGCAGCCTCAAACTCTTGGGCTTAAGCAATTCTCTTGCCTCAGCCTCCCGAGTAGCTGGGGATCTCCACGTTATTACATGGAAAAGTGAAGTGTGGGACCATATCATATTTGTTTCCTGGGGCTACCATAACAAATCTCTATTAATCGGTGGCTTCAAACACCAGAAATTTATTCTCTCAAAGTTTTGGAGGCGGGAAGTTTGAAATGAAGGTGTCAGCAGGCCATACTCTCTTAGAAGGCTCTCAGGGGGCATGAAGGGGGGCTCCTGCCTTCCTTCCCTTTTTTAGCTTCCGCAGGTGGTTACAGGCAATTCTTGGTGTCTTTGTGAAGCACAATTCCACTCTCTGCCTGCACCTTCTCATGGCTCTCTGCCCTGTGTCTCTGTGTCTGTTTGAAAACTCCCTCTCCCTTCTCTTATAAAGATACCAGTCATTGGATTCAGGCCCCAAACTCACTGCAGGATGATTTCATCTTAAGATTTTTAACATGGGGGGCAGGAGGGAGGGAGAAGAGGGGAGGAGAGAGGGGGATCAGTGTGCTCCCACCTGATGGGCACAATATAAGGGTATGTGACACAACTCCTGGGTGCAGGACACAAGTAACGGGGACTTCACCTAACAAACCCAAATGTTGGGCTGAGCTCCATGGCTCACACCTGTAATCCCAACACTCTGGGAGGCTGAGGCAGGTGGATTGCCTGAGCTCAGGAGTTCGAGACTAACCTGAGCAAGAGGGAGACCCCGTCTCTAAAATATAGCTGGGCCGGGTGTGGCAGGTGCCTGTAGTCCTGGCTACTCGGGAGGCTGAAGCAGGAGGATCACTTGAGCCGAAGAGTTTGAGGTTGCTGTGGACTGTGATGCCACCGCACTCTGCCAAGTTTGATAAAGTGAGATTCTGTCTCAAAAAAAGAAAAAACAATGGATGGAGCTGGAACATATTCTTCTTAGCAAAGTATCTCACGAATGGAAGAAAAAATATCCAATGTACCCAGCCCTACTATGAAGCTAATTTATAGCTATCACATGAAGGCTAAAACCCAATTACAGCACAAGAATACGGGGAAAGGGGCAAGGGAGGGGAGGGGAGAGAATGGGTGGAGGGAGGACGATTGGTGGGATTATACCTATGGTGCATCTTAGAAGTGTACAAGTGAAACTACATGCAGAATATAAATGTCTTCAAATAGTGATTAAAAAGCCATGAAGGCTATGTTAAACAGTTTGATGAAAATATTTCAGATTGTATATAAAGTCAGCACATTGTGCCCCGTGATTGCACTAATGTACACAATTATGATTTAATAAAAAAAAAAGAAAAGAAAAAACAAACCTCTCTCAAACATTGTAACCTAATTGTATGTAGTCTCATATTAATCTGAAATTTAAAATAAAAAGATTTTAGCTTAATTAAATCTGCAAAGACCCTGTTTCCAAGCAAGGAGGGCAGATTTCCAGGTGTCAGACTTGGTTGTATCTTTTTCTAGGGGCACTTTCTGGCAAATACGATATATATGGAATTATTTCCTCTGTGCAACCTCAAGGGATTTGTGCGCTGACGGGCGTCTAGCTGTTTTCAGAGAGGATCCCAGACATCAGCGACAGTGGTTGTCTTTGGGGAGCAACGAAGATGGTGCTCATTTACATACTTTGTGTGCAATTTAAAATGTTTTACTTTCTGCATGTACAGCTTTATGGAAAGGACTATTTCCTGGGTTATCTTACTTCGAATCTCATAGACTACTTTGATATTCTTGATGTTTTAATCTATTCTTTAAATGCTAATAAATTTTATAAAGATTTTCTGTAACAAACATATTCAGGCCCTGGTCTTCTTTAGATATAGTCTGATTATTGCTGAGAGAAACTGAGGAATACATAAACACGGAAGAGACTGCTTATGGGCCAGAAGGCTGACAGTTCTTTTTGTTTTGTTTTGTTTTTTTGAGACAGCGTCTCACTCTGTCACCTTGCGTAGAGTGCCGTGGTGTCATCATACCTCGCAGCAACATTGAACTCTTGGGCTCAAGGGATCCTCTTGCCGTAGCCTCCCAAGTAGCTGGGACTACAGGTGCCCACCACAAGGCCCTGTTAGTTTTCTATTTACAGTAGAAACGGGATCTTGCTCTTGCTTAGGCTGGTCTTGAACTCCTGAACTCAGGAGATCCACCCTCCTTGGTCTCCCAGAGTGCTGGGATTACAGGCGTGAGCCACCGTGGTTGGTCCAGAAAGTTGACTATTTTTAAGGCATCAATTCCTCTCAGACCTCTTTGGATTGAAAGCAGTCTTAACCAAAATCTCAGCATTCTTCAAAAAAAAAAAGGAAGGTAAGAGATGAAAAGAAAAGAAAGAAGTTGATAAGCTGATTCTAAAACGTGTAGAGAAATGCAAACAACAAGTTCATCAAAACAATTTCAAAAGAGGAGAGCAAAGTTAGAGGACTCGGATGACTTTATTTCAAGACTTAACTGTAAAGTTGCACAGTCAGTACACTGTGATTTGGGCAGGACAGACAAACACTATTTATAGAGCAGAAAAGAAAGCCCAGAAATAGACCCACCAATATCTGTGATCATTTTATTTTATTTTATTTTATTTTTTGAGACAGAGCCTCAAGCTGTCACCCTGGATTGAGTGCTGTGGCATCACAGCTCACAGCTACCTCCAACTCCTGGGCTCAAGTGAGTCTCCTGCCTCCGTCTCCCAAGTAGCTGGGACTACAGGCGCCCGCCACAACACCCGACCATTTTTTGGTTGCAGCCGTCATTGTTGTTTGGCGGGCCCGGGCTGGATTCGAACCCACCAGCTCAGGTGTACGTACGTGGCTGGCGCCTCAGCCTGTTGAGCCACAGGCGCCGAGCCTGAACTTTTCTTTGTTTTTTTTTTTTTGAGGCAGAACCTCAAGCTGTCACCCTGGATAGAGTGCTGTGGCATCACAGCTCACAGCAACCTTCAATTCCTGGGCTCAAGCGCGTCTCCTGCCTCTGCCTCCCAAGTAGCTGGGACTACAGGCGCCCGCTAGAACGCCCGGCCATTTTTTGGTTGCAGCCGTCGTTTGGTGGGCCCGGGCTGGATTTGAACCTGCCAGCTCAGGTGTACGTGGCTGGTGCCTTAGCCCGTTGAGCCTCAGGTGCTGAGCCTGATCATTTGATTTTTGACAAAGGGACCAAAGAAAATCAGCAGGTATGGAAAATGCTTTCCCCAAGTGATACTGGGCAGCTGGTTATCCACACTGATGAGAAAAGACCGTTGGCACCGATTTGTGACGCATGGAAGTTAGTTTGGGCTGGCTCAGACCTACATGCAAAAGCAAAGAGGATGCAGTGAGCTGCGGTCACAGGGCTGCACTGTGTGCACAGCGAGACCTGCCTCTCAGAAAAGGTAAACCTAAGGTGATAAGACTTCTAGAAGTAAACACAGAAGAATACCTTCCCAAGTTTTAGATTGGCAAAAATGTCTTGGATGACATATAAAAAGCCCTGGTTATTTTTTAAAAATTGACAAGTTGAACTTGGTCAAAGTTTGAAACTTGTGCTCATCAAAAGATACCATAAAAAAAAAAAAAAGAACCAGAAACCTCAGGCTTGGAGAAAATACTTGCAATGCAAAGAACTTGTATCCAGAATATGTGAAGGCTCATAAAATAATAATAATGAAGAACAAATAGTTCTATTTTTTTTAATGTGCAAAAGGTACTCCAACAGGTACTTGAGGAAGATACTATCCCCCTGGCCAATAAGCGCAGGAAAAAGCCCCAACATCGCTGGTCTTTAGGGAAATGCTCATTACAATCAGCACGAGGGATTGCCTGGCAAGGGATGAATGGCTAAAATTAAAAAGGCTGATGACACCAAATGTCACATTCAGGGAGAGCAGCCGAAACTCTCAGGATTGTCAAAGGGAGTGTGAGTGACGCAAAATGCGTTGGAAAACAGATTGGCAGTTTCTTATGAAGTTAAACACACAGAAAGGAAATATATGTCTACCAAACTACTTGTATGAGAATTTTCACAGTTTTCTTTGCATTCACCTCAACAGGAAACCATTCGAGTGTCCATCAGTGGGAGAATGGACACACACATTGTGGTCTGTGGCCTCTGTTCAGTGACAAGATGGTACAAAATACCAACACCTGCACACAGGGACGTGCCTCCAAGGTAGGAGATCTGACAGTTATGTTTGTAAACTCATCCTAGGGAAAGTGCTACATGCTGCTTTGCTGAACGTCACTGTGGCTACCAGATGGTCAAGAGGAGCACTTCGAAGGTGTCAGGAATGATTTTCAGTAGTGAGGCATGGAGCACTTTTTCTAGGATGTCTGCAAACTTAATTGTTCCAATATCGTATGCCGAGCAAAAGAATATCTACTTTCTGATTCCATATACGTGGAGCTCGAGGCCAATCCAAACCAGTTCACAGTAAAAGAAATCAGAAAAGTGGATGTGAAGGGCCTGAGGGTGCTTTTGGGGTGGAAGAAATGTTGGGCATCTGGCTAGTGACGTAGATTATACTGGTATATTCACTGGTCACAACTGGACAACAGGAATGTGTATTTTACTTTATGTAAATCATAGCTCAATTTAAAGTAATTTTTTTTAATTTTATCTTTTTAATTAAATCATAACTTTGTACATTGATGCATTTATGGGGTTCAGAGTACTTAAAGTAAATTAAAAGAAAAGAACGAGTAAATCTGAAAATGCTCTCAAAATGCTTATAGTAATTCTGGGATTGATTCTCCTCCAGAGATTCCAGAAGGCACTAACCCTGCCAGCACCTTGCTGGTTTTATTATCCTTTAGCAGACAAAGTTTAAAGTTTTTCGTCATAGTGTGGAGACAGACTGTACCAGGTTGTTGGCGGCACTGAGGGATGTTCCCTTTTAACAGACCCCAGAGGAGAAGCAAGTTACCTTCTGTCTCTTTCTACCAGTATCTTCTTTATTTTATTATGTTTGAATGGTAGGATATTTATCATGTGTGTTATTTACATTACTTGAAGTTTTTCTTCTTTAAAAAATTTTGAGGTGACAAAGTTGAAACTCTTTGATTTCATCCTTCCAAAATGAGAATAATTCCCAAGTAAGAATGTTTCTTGAAATTCATGGCCTATAAGGAATAAAGTAACTAAAATCGACTGTAACTTAAAGAATTACTTTTGTAGGCTTAAGGCTATGAATGCTAGTACACTAAATAATTCCATAAATATTACAATTATAGTGTAACCTTCCAAAGGAAAGACATTATAATGGAATCTTTGAAAAGTCTCTTAAAATTAATTCATATTTCCCCAAATTGAAATGTACGTGTTCTGGCCTTGCCCGAGTGGATTTTGGTTTCTGAAGTTCTGAGGTGACGATGGCACCAGGGACTGTGAAGGAGACCAGGCTTCTGGGGGCCTCAGTTCCTTCAGGCATCAGCTGGAGGTGAAAAAGCCTCCATGCCGCTGTCCCTACCAGATGAGTCCCCTTCTTCACAGATGTCATCAACTTAAGCATCTCCAGGTGAGATCACCCTGGATTGGGGCGGGCCCTAAATCCAATGGCTGGCATCGTTATAGGAAGAGGGAAATTTGGACACAGACATAGAGGAGGTGGCCAGGCAAAGTTGAGGCAGAGATGACTGTGATGTGTCTACAAGACAAGGGACGCAGAGGACTGTCCATGTCCCCCAGAAGCTGGGAGAGAGTGTGGGATAGATTCCCCTCCAGGGATTCCAGAAGGAGCCGACCCTGCCAGCACCTTGCTGTAGGACTGCCAACCTCCAGAAATGCAGCACAATACGTTTCTCTTGTTCTAGGCCCCCAGTGTGTGGCCATTTGTTCCAGGAGCCCCAGGAATGAACACGTTTCTCCTGGTGGGTTTGTGAGAGTCCATCGAGGAGGCCCCAGGGATGCCCGGGAGGCCGTGGACTTGCTCCCCCATTTTCCCTTCTCAGAATATCCTTGACCCCAGTGACAGTGGATGGAAATGAGTGACCTGGGATGGTGTGGCCTCCACGTGTGGGAGTTCTCAAAGGAGAGAGAGCACATGGCCTGCATGCATGGTCTGTGGCTTCCTGTGGGAGACGGGGCCTGAGTTGGGCCTAAAGTTATGAATATATATATATATATATATATATATTTTTTTTTTTTTTTTTTTGGTAGAGACATAGTCTCATTTTGTCACCTTCAGTAGAGTGCCGTGGCGTCATACAGCTCACAGCAACCTCCAACTCCTGGACTTAGGCCATTCTCTTTTCTCAGCCTCCAAGTAGCTGGGACTATAGGCGCCCGCCACAATGCCTGGCTATTTTTTTGTTGCAGTTTGGCCAGGGCCAGGTTTGAACCTACTGCCCTTGGTATATGGGGCTGGTGTCCTACCCACTGAGCCACCGGCACCACCCAATTATGGATATATTTTTAAAGATCAGGGACTGTTGGGGGACCTAATTCATGACCATATCCTTGGCCAGGCTGTGTTCCCATCTTCACATGCCCCAGCCTACTCTCTGGATACCCTTGGCCATGGATCACCTTTTTGCTGGTTCAGAATGGTCTGGGCCCAATAATTCCCCTACTGTAGGACACAGCACCAGGGGCAAGGCTGACACCAGAGACTTCTCACCTATGTCCCAAATGGAAATGCACAGTCCCGGGAATTCCATCCATCCCAAAACTCCCCAAAGGTTGTGGTGGACCAGGCCAGGCCATGGCTGTGATGGATGATGGTCACTGCCATCTGACCACATGCTGCCCAAACCACACAGGTGAAGCTGAGCTGGGGAAAATGCTTTCTGTTTTTACTTTTTTTTTGAGACAGCATCTTACTCTGTCGCCCTGAGTAGAGTGCCATGCTGTCATGGCTTACAGCAACCTCAAACTCTTGGGCTCAATAGATCCTCTTGGCTCAGTTTTTCTATTTTTAGTAGAGACGGGGTCTCACTCTTGCTCAGACTGGTCTCAAACTCCTAAGCTCAATGAATCCACCTGTCTCAGCCTCCCAGAGTGCTTAGGCCTGAGCTATCACACCTGCCTAATGAGGCATATACTTTTAAAAAACTCCATAAGAGACTTGTCAAAAAAAAATCTTTAGCGAAGAATCCCTAGATGAAATAATTTGCATAAACCCCATCAATGGTGTGACAAGCAGAATAAGGGTCCCCAGACCCCGATTCCTGGGAACTGAGAGTATGCTAGATGACATGGCAAAGGGAAAGAAGGTTTGCAGATGGCATTAAGGTTGCTAGTTAGCTGATTTTGAGATTGTGGTGCATTATGGGAGGTGGGACTGGGTGTGATCACAGGGTCCTTGCCAGTAGAGGAGAGAGGCAGGAGACTAAGGGTCAGTGCTTCCAGGGAAGGGGCCCTGCAGTTGCTGGCTTTGAGGGGGAGAAATGGGCCCAGAGCCAAGGGAGGAGGTGGCCTCTGCAAGCTTGCTGGAAAAGGCAAGGGAGGGCCTGTCTGCTGAGCCTGCAGGAGCACCGCTCTGCTGACACTTAGATTTTAGTCAAGTAAGACCCATTTTCCCATTTCGGGCTTTTGACCTCCAGAGCTGCAAGATACTAAATTGTGTTTTCCAGGCCACTATCTATGCTACTTGTGGCGGCAAGAAACTAACACAGGTGGTAGGTGTTGGAGAGTAACTGTAGATACTGAGGATTGCTTGGATTCTGGATATTAGGTGATGCTGTGGTCTGAATGTTCCTCCAAGTTTGTGATTTGAAATCTTTTTTTTTTTTTTTTTTTTTTGCAGTTATTGGCCGGGGCTGGGTTTGAACCCACCACCTCCGGCATATGGGGCCAGCGCCCTACTCCTTTGAGCCACAGGCGCCGCCCCGTGATTTGAAATCTTAACCTCCTGGCGGCGCCTGTGGCTTAGTGGGTAGGGCGCCAACCCTGTATACTGAGGGTGGCGGGTTCAAACCCGGTCCCAGCCGAACTGCAACAAAAATATAGCCAGGTGTTGTGGCGGGCACCTGTAGTCCCAGCTACTCGGGGGGCTGAGACAGGAGAATCGCCTAAACCCAGGAGTTGGAGGTTGCTGTGAGCTGTGTGACGCCACGGCACTCTACTGAGGGTGATAAAGTGAGACTCTGTCTCTACAAAAAAAAAAAGAAATCTTAACCTCCAAAGTGATGGCATGAGGAGGGGGGGCCTTGGAAGGTGATGAGGTCATGAGGGTGGGGCCTCACGATGAAACTAGTGCCCTTAGAGAAGAGGCCTCAATCCCCTGGCCCCTGTGCCACCCTCTGTGAACAGGGCAGCCACCCTCACCAGACACCAAGCCTGCCAGAGCCTTGATTTTGGCCTTCCCAGCCTCCGGAACGGTGAGTGGCGGATTTCTGTTGCTTATTACGTGAGCTGGTTTACGGTGTTTTGTTCTAGCAGCCCGAACAGACTGAGTGCAGATGAGATCAGTGTTATTTTTTATTTTCTCAGCTGTGATAACAGTTTTGCAGTTAGGTGGGAGACTGTCCTGCTTCGAAGGAGTTGTTTATTGAAGTGTGTAGTGGCAAGGTGTCATCAACGTCTACATCTTTTCAAATAACAGAGCAAATGTGACAGAAATGCTGAGGGCTTGGCAGTGGGTGCCAGGGGCCTATGACACTCTTCTTTCAATTTTACTGTATGTCTGACATTTTCTTAGTAAAAAGTGGGTGTGAAAAAGGCAGATGTAACATACATGAATGGACGAGAGGTTATAGCTATACTTTTTATTTCTTCTTCTTCTTTAGTTTTTAAAGAGCTGGGTTCTCACTTTGTTGCCCAGGCTGGATCACAGTTGCCACACCTGGCCATTTCTTATAGAAATAAAAAAAAAGACAGCATAGGAGGAAAACAAGGTAAATATACACGAGGCAATCTTCAGGACAAAAAGTTAAAATGGTAAATAAACATGTGAAAAGATGACTCTATCCTACTAATAAGTATATGAAAATTAAAATAATAATGCTATTTCTACCTATCAGGCTGTCAACGGTTTTGTTTTAAAAAGTGATACTGAGGGTGGTGCCTGTGGCTCAGTGAGTAGGGTACTGGTCCCATATACCAAGGGTGGTGAGTTCAAACCTAGCCCTGGCCAAACTGCAACAACAGCAACAAAATGAATAAATAAATAAAAATAAAATAAACTTAATTTAAAAAAGAAGTCATGCAACTTATGTTACCCATAATTATAAAAAAAAAAGTGATACTGAAAAAAAATAAAATAAAAAGTGATACCGAAGAGGCATTTATTTTATTTGTTTATTTATTTATTTAGAGAGAGTCTTAAGCAGTCGCCCTGGGTAGAGTGTTGTGGTGTCACAGCTCACAGCAACCTCCAACTCTTGGGCTCAAGCGATCCTCTTGCCTCAGTTTTTCTATTTTTAGTAGATGGGGGTGGGGGTGCGGTGTCTCACTTTTGCTTGAGCTGGTCTTGAACTCATGAGCTCAAGCAATTCCTAGGCCTCGGCATCCCAGAGTGCTGGGATTACAAGCGTGAGCTGCCGGGTCTACCAGTGGTGAGACTACCAGTGGTAAGGATGTAAGGGCACAGCCCTGCTCTGCATTGTGGGGAGCACATACCCACATAGGCGCAACCTCCTTAAAGGGGGTCGTCTCCGTCTGTCCAAATGTAAAACACGCTTTGACCTAGGAGTTTCGTTTCCAGGAATCCACCCATCAGGGACACTCATACAGGTGCACAGAGACCCAGGTGTGGGGAGGGTTAGTACGGCACAGTTAGAAAACAGAAAACAGCCTCCATCAACAGTGGAGTTCTCGAGTTATGAGAGTCCATAAAGGGCACTGATTACAATGGAGGTGAAATGTGAGCAGGGGCGTGGTGGGTGCGGAGTGCGGGTCCGGTGCAGAGCTCTGTCTCAGGAGCCAGAGAAAGCCGAGAAGCTGTGCATCTTTGTCCCTGGCTCTTCTAGCTGGAAAAGTGTCAGAAGGGAAAGAAGTTGAAGGTAGGGCTGGGGGAGAGGGAAGGGAGTCCTTTTATTTTTCGTTTGTGTGTTTTATATTTTTTATCTTTTTATTTTATTTTATCTTGAGGCAAAGTCTTTCTCTGTTGCCCAGGGTGGAGTGTAGTGGTGTCATCGTAGCTCATTGTAGTCTCAGCCTGGGCTCGAGGGAGTCTCCTGCCTCAGCTTCCCGAGGAGCTGGGACTAGAGATGCCCACGAACTATGCATGGCTAATTAAAAATTTTTTTTGTAGACATGAGGTCTCACTTTGTTGCTCAGGCTGGTCTTGAACTCTTGGCCTCAACCCATCCTCCTGCCAAAGCACTAGGATTACAGGCATGAGTCACAGCACCTGGCCAGAATTCACCATTTTAAAGTGTAAAGTTCAGTGGTTTTAATATATTCCTGAAGTTGTACGATCAGTAGCACAATCAACTTGAAACTATTTCCACCATCCAGGGCGGCACCTGTGGCTCAGTGAGTAGGGCGCTGGTCCCATATACCGAGGGTGGCGGGTTTGAACCCCGCCCCGGCCAAACTACAACAAAAAGTAGCTGGGCGTTGTGGCAGGCACCTGTAGTCTCAGTTACTTGGGAGGCTGAGGCAAGAGAATTGCCTAAGACCAAGAGCTGGAGGTTGCTGTGATCTGTGATGCCATGGCACTCTACCCAGGGTGACAAAGACTCTGTCTCTAAAAAAAAAAAAAATGTCCACCATCCCCCAAAGAAACTCTGTAGGGATGAGCAGTCACTCCCACCCCCGACCCTGACCCCGGGCACTGGCTGCCTTGTCTCTCTGGATCCGCCAGCTCGGACTTTTCCTGTAAAAGGAGGCATGGAGTGCGTGGCCTGGCTTCTTGCGTGAGCGTGACATTTTGGGGGTTCATCAGGGCTGTCGCATGTGTCCACGCCTTGCTTTGTTTGCGGCTGAGTAATGTTCCATTTTACGGACAGACTCACCTTGTTTATCCGCTCTCTGACAGTGGACATTTGGGTTTGTCATTTCCACTTTTTAGCGCTTATGAATAATGCTGCCATGAACATTCGTGTACACGATTCTGTTTGAACACCTGCTTCCCATTCTCTTGAGTGTGTACACGGGAATGGAATTGCCAGATCATACGGCGATTTCTGCTTAGCTTTTTAGGAGCTCCCAAGCCATCTCCTGAGAGGCATCATTCCCCTTCCCACTGGCAAGGCAGGGGGGCCCTGCTGGTTTCTCCACTTCCTCCGCAGCACTTGTTATTTTCTGCTAGTTCGGTTCTAACCATCCCATGGGTGTGAAGCAGCATCTCACTGTGGTTTTGATTTGCATTTCTCCAACGTGCACATGCTCTTTCTCATTAGAATTGAAGTTTAAAAAGTGGGGTATTTTATATATAAGTTCAAAGTTCTGTCATCTCTTGAAACACCTGAGTGCCAGGACTGGTTTCCCTGCAGGGTCTGGCTGGCTTCTTCTCTTCCCTGCCTCCGGCCACCTAGGTGAGTCATGGGTGGTAAAATGAATGTCAGAGTGGGATGGCCCTTAGGGGGCTGCAGGTACTTCACCTCCACAAAGGGTGGCTGCCAAGCCCTCCCAGGCAGATCAGGGGACTTTCTTCCATCTCATTAGCCCCTGAGGAGTTCCACGCAGGGCTGAGAGCAAGGTGTCCCCTCCCTGAAATGAGCATAGGGTCTCCGTCCCCGCCCACGGTGGGCTCTGGGCCAAGCTACAAGGGAGGGGCCTAGGGGACCCCGGGCTGGTTTGCCTGGCACTGAGAAGTTTGCTGGTGTGGGGGGTCGAATTGAGTTTCCTGAGAAGATTTGTCTGGGTCCTAACCCCTGGAACCTGTGACTGTACCTTCAATGCGGATGAGATTAAGGTAAGGACCTTGAGATGAAATTATCCTGCATTTAGGGTGGACCTTGAATGCAATGATGAGCGTCCTCAGAGGAGGAAGGCAGAGGGGGATTTGAGGCACAGACACGCACTGTGTGTGGACCAGGCAGGGCGGGGAGTGAGGTGTTTACAGCACCCCCAGGAACTGAGAGAGAGGCCTGGGACAAACGCTGCTGCGGAGGGGCACTTTGACTTCAGACTTGCGGCCTCCAGCATTGTAAGATAACAAGTTTCTGTTGCAACAAGCCATCCAGATTGTGGCAATGTTACTGCACCCCAGGACACAGATACACCTGGCAGTGGGAATTTTGGTGCTATAACCAGGGAAATTGGAGCAAGATGGACGGTTGGTCAACCTCCAGTATTGGGAGAGCCAAGGTTCAACAGCCGCAGCTGTCCACTGGAAGTGCCATCAGCACCTCTGGAATTCTGTGTAATGACTCTGCTGTGCTGTCCGTTCCTCTGGCGTCCAGCTTTGTGTAGCACTTGGGGCCTCTGTCTAGGTTCGCTGTGGATATTTGCGGAGTGGGAATGGGCAGAGAGGTGCCCTTGGTCTTCTCAGCTATCCTGTGTGCTTTGGGCATGGACAAGCCTGCCCACACCTGGGCTGACCCTTCTTTGAAAAGAAGAGGTGCCTCCGGCCTGGCCTGAGAAGGGTTAATGGATGCCATCCTGGCCTCCAGCTGAAAAATACAACAGGGTGACAAAGTGCCGAGTGTCCTCACCTTCTTGGTGCTGGTTCTGGAGCCTGGAGACACTGGGGGTATCGCGTAGAGAAGAAACCCCAAAATTCTGGGTGGCAGCAGGGGCCCAGGCTGGTGGGCAGAGAGCAGCTGCTGGTCACTTTTCCTTTTGGTTCCTGGTTTCTACCCGGCTCAAACCCAGGGGCCCACTGACTTTCTAACCAGCAAGACAGCCGGAAACAAAGGAAGTGCTCCGGCTGTTCACCCAGCCGTCCAGGCTGCATTTGTTTTCCGGTGACTGATGCTCCTCTCTGGGGGCCGGCCACCTTGACCAGGAGCACAGCTGTAGGCACCTCAAGGGGCTCTGACTTTGCTGCTGTGAGGTCAGCAGCTGGAAAGATCCTTGTTTGTCCTGATGCAGCAGCGGGGCAGGGGGGCCTCTCTGGGGCCTCGCCTGGCTTCACGCCTCTCTGTTCCCCACTGCTGGCAGTTGCAGGAAACCTCCTCCAACCTCCAACCGGCTGGAGACTGCCCAGAACTCCCCAGAGCCCTTTCTCCTGCCTCTGTCTACACAGAGCTATCAGGCAAAGTTCACCCGGGGCCAAGGCCCCCTCCTGGACAGAGGCCCTTAGCAGGGAGCCAGTGTTTGCTTTTGATCTCACAGTTTCCCCAAGTCCAAGTATTTAGTGAGGTCTGTAGCCCTGAGGCTGCTGCCAAGTGTGAGAAAGGAGGGAGGGGTGTGGGAGAAAGGCCAGTTTGCATGCTTTTTTTTTTTTTTTTTTTTTTTTATAATTTCAAGGGTATCGTGTATTCCAAGGTAATATATGCTCACTGTAAAAAAATATATACTCACACTTTGTATTTTAAATATATTTCTGTATATTGCATTTCCTATATGTATAATATATGCTCAGGGTAAAATACATATTCATAGCTTGTCTTTTTTGATTTTTTTTGTATATATTGTGTTTCCCTATATATAAAAGCAACATATGTTTGTGGTAAAAATAGTTTGTAAAATCAGATGTCACTTACATATAGTAAAGAGTACAGATCTTGAGGAAATAGCTTAATATATTTTCACATAAGTATATTTCTGTGTAACTCCCTCAGATGGAGATACAGAACAGCAAGGGAGGCTCCCAAGTGCCCCACGGGGTCACCCCTCCTCTGACTTCTGGCTCTGTGGACTCGTCTGTCTGTTGACGGCTCCGTATGAACAGAATCGTGAACTCTTTTTTCTGCCTGGCTTACGCGTCAGGTAATTCTTGCTGACTATGCTACCTAAGTATGTGCCCCCACTTTACTCAGTGTGCTGTGGACCGACTATTGGGTAGTTCTCAAGACACTGAGAACATCGCCATATAAAATATCTTCACAGAGTTATGGAGAATAACATCAGAACAACGTGCTAGATGTGAAATTTGTGGGTCCAAGGACATACAAAATCTAAAATCTTGATAGACAAAGACAAATTGCCCTTCCAGAAGCTTTTGCTAATGAATATCCACGCCCACCAACAGAAGGTGAGAGTGCTGGTTTCTCTCTTAGCAGTAGTGGCTTTAAAATATTCAACTTTAAAATTGATGCCGTCAATTAGAAATGGCATCTCAATTTGGTCTGTCTTGCTTTAGTTACGAACGATTTGTGTACTTCTTCTGAGAATAGCCTGAATATTTTACCCAAATCCATTTTTTAAATTAGATCTTTTTCTATTTGTAGGTATTCTTTGTGTATTAAAGACATTAAGACCATGTATTTGGAAGTCACGCATTCCCATGTATTTGGGAAGGAGACAATTTTATACCTACTGCAAAATATTAGTGATTCTACTGATGTCTGTTTCAAAGCTTAACTATCTAACTACTTTATTCTTTTACTCTACACCTCAATCATGCACTAACCAAAACATTTATTTATTATTTATTTAATTTTTTTGAGACAAAGTCTCATTCTGTGCCCCAGGTAGAGTGCTGTGGTGTCATAGCTCACAGCAACCTCAAACTCCCCGGCTTGAGCAATCCTCTTGCCTCAGCCTCCTGAGTAGCTGGGACTACAGGTGCTGGCCACAAGGCCTGGCTAGTTTTTGTATTTTTAGTAACAGTGGTCTCACTCTTGCTCAGGCTGGTCTTGAACTCCTGAGCTAACTTGATGCATCTTTCTCAGCCTCCCAGAATGTTGGGATTACAGGTGTGAGCCACCATGCCTGGCCTACAACAAGAAGTTTAAGTTTAATTTTAGTAAACGCTTTAGAAGAAAATAGGAGAGGTCTTCAAAAAGATCATGGAAAATGTGTATTGTGAAAAAGCTATGCATGGATTTCAATATATTTTTGCACCAAAATAAATTTGTACTAACATGTTTAGTTAGTGTCTGCAGGGCTTTTGGTTTTAGGCACTGAGGAGGAAAAGACATCAGCTAGAAAACACCCCCCCCCCACAGCAACACAAATTCTGCTAAATTTGAAGCAAGAACAAACACCAAACTTACGGTGATATTATTGATGTTTTATGAAAAATTTATAGAAAAATGCCCCAAAGAAATCGGCAGTTTACATATGGACAACCGGCTTTAAAGGGACAAGGTGACATTGAAGAAGACGCCCACAGCTGCAGCCCATCCACATCAATTTTTGAAGAAAACAATTAATCCTGTTTGTGCCCTAAGTGCAGAGGCCTGACAACGGTACAAACACTAGCCACCACCACAGCATTTCAAGTGGTTCAGTTCACACCATGGGTGTCCAACCTACGGCCTGTGGGCCGCAAATGAATCATCTGAGGCCTGTTTTGCTTATCTGTGGACATCATGAAAATGATGCATGGGCCTTTTTATAAATTTTGCTCAGTCTTTCTTGGTATTTAGCGTGTGCCTCAAGAACTCTGCTTCTTCCAATTTGCAGCAGAAAGAAGAAAAAAGATTGGATGCCCCCGTTTCACAATTCTGACTGAAAATTTAAAGCGGAGCCAACTTTCCACTTGATGGGCATCAACACTGTCGTCCCCATGTCAGCTGCAGACAAGAGCACAGCTTTCGATGGAGATTTTAAACGAGCGGGATCAAGACCCTGCCGCATTTCTTCAAAGAACTGCAGCAGGAGATGAAGCAGGGCATTCCCCGTACCATCCTGAAGACGAAGTCCAGCCAAAGCCGTGGCCAAAGAGGTGGATGAAAGCGGTGGACGCATCCGCTCAGAGCACGGGGGGCTGCTCGACAGCTAGGTCAGGGCAGCAGGTCTCCGGGATGCTCAAGGCATTCTGCTTGCTAACTTTCTGGACAGCCAGTGAAGGGTAACATCTGCCTGTTTTGAGAGTGTTTGGGGAAAGTCAGCCTAAGCGTTAGCTGATGCCAGGCCAGGAAGGCCCCACCGAGGAGTCCCTCTTGTCATGGCAATTTTGAGAAAGTGCCAATGGGAAATCATTAGGCACCCAATCTACAGTCCTTCTGACTTCTTCTTTTTTTTTTTTTTTTGAGATAGAGTTTCACTATATCACCCTCGGCAGGGTGCTGTGATGGTACAGCTCACAGCAACCTCAAACTCTTGGGTTTAAGTGATTTTCTTGCCTCAGCCTCCTAAGTAGCTGGGACTACAGGCACCTGCCGCAACACCCGGCTATATTTTGTTGCAGTTGTCATTGTTGTTCAGCAGGCCCAGGCTGTTCGAACCCACCGGTAGGTGGCTGACACTATAACCACTGTGCTATGGGCACTGAGCCATCTTTTTGTTTCTTGATTTTTTTTTTTTTTTTTTTTTTGGTAGAGACAGAGTCTCACTTTGTCACCCTCGGTAGAGTGCCATGGCATCATACAGCTCACAGCAACCTCCAACTCCTGGGCTTAGGCGATTCTCCTGCCTTAGCCTCCCAAGTAGCTGGGACTACAGGCACCCACCACAATGCCCGGCAATTTTTTCGTTTTGCAGTTCGGCCGGGGCCATGTTTGAACCCGCCACCCTCGGTACAAGGGGCTGGCGCCCTACTGACTGAGCCACAGGTGCCGCCCTTGTTTCTTGATCTTAAAAACAATCTGTAAAGTTGGTAAACTTACAAGACTGCATGGACACGGTTGAACTTCCAGGACCCTCAGTTCCTTAGGGATGGACTACATGGCTGGTATCATCTCTTACAAAAGCGTCTGGAACTTAATGAAGCTTATGTTGAGAAATAAACCTTATATTTTTTATTTTTATCTTTCAATTTCATTTTTTCTATGAACACTTTGAAGTCCCCACATGGGTACAGAACAGGAAGGTGCCCGTCGCTTCCCCACCTTGTTCTCACAACTGACTTCACTAATTTCCCTCTGAGCCAGGATTGGGCCTCAGAATCCCTCCTGACCGAAATAAGCTCCAGGAAGTGACTTGAGCTGGCTGGAGTTGAACCCTCTGTGTCTCCACGATGAAATGTCACCTACTCCCAGAAGCTGATGCTCAGCACAGGTGGCACAGTGGCACCTGTCAGGGTCTCGCCTGGCTGAGGGCAGAAGGGACCACAGAGCTGGCCGTGCTGACAGTGAGGTTGTATCTGGATCTGAGGGCATCATGGGTGAGGAGGAGAAACTGGGAGGGGATGGGGGACCAGAAGGGTTCGTGATGAATGAAAAACCCCATCACAGAGCCGGACGCATCTTCTGACCGCTGTGCTGGCTCCTCTCTGTGCTTGTTGACTGCAGGGGTTATCTGCTGAGATGTAGGGGCCTTCTGAGGACTGCAGAGAAGGTGACAGGGTCCCAGGACAGGTCCCGGGAAGGACGGGGAACAGCCGCTATTGTCCCTTCCTCCAAAGTGTTTGAAGTTCTCCTCCTAGGCCAGGCTGACCGAGTCTTTCATACACTTAGATTTTGTTTCTGGGCTGAGGATCTTTCAAGAATGTTATCTGGGCATTTTGCCTGTTCTTCTTCCTGCTCAGGGAGGCCTCTCCGCTGCACTTCCAGGTGGCTTTGCAATTTAGACTCGAGGACGCGGAAGCCTTTCCCCGCAGCCCCTGGGGGCTGACCTGGCTGTCTCTCCACATCCTTCCGCAGCTCCTTCCACATCCTCTTTCCTGTTCCGCTGGGACATGTTGTTACATAATCCCGCGGAAGTGTTTGAGCTCTGAGATCACTGCAGGTTGCAGCCTGAATGTCTGGGATTCCTGGAGCGGATGGTATTAAGCGCCCGGGGCACACCGGGCTCCGTACCCATCACTCCCTCTGTGTGTGTCTGCTGACAGCAGGGGTGTATGCGGGCTCACGCAGCGCCTGTGTGGCGTGGGCACATTATACACATTGCACTGAAAAGCCAAAGCATCGGGTGGCATTTGTTAAATTGATGAGGAGCCAGGCCCTGTGCCGGATGCCAGGGTAGCAATGGGGATTGAGACAAGTCACTGCCCTTGGGACCTGTGCCAACCCCGAAATTTGTAGGTCCTGGGTTTAATTTGGCTCCCAGGTGTAACTTGTGACCTGTGCATTGCCTCCCAGAGTTCTGGGGTTACAGGTGGGCCTCAGCCCTGGCTGGGACCATTTTTAAGTGCACAGCTCAGCGGCATTAAGCACCTTTACGTAGTTGTGTTACCATCACAACCTCCATCTCTAGAAGTTTCTCATTCTGCAAAACTGAAGCTTTGTCCTGTTAAATAATAATTCCCCATCCTTCCTTCTCCACCCGGCCCTGGCAACCCCCATTCTGTAATATTCTGTTTCTCTCAGTTGTTGACTGGAGAGACCTTGTCTGAGAGGACTCATATGGAATCTGTCCTTTCGTGACTGATATTTTACTCAGCATGGTGGCGTGAAGTTCAGGCCTAGCTATAGTGTGTGCCAGAACCTCTTTCCTTTTGAATGCAGACGAGTGTATCTTACATCCATTGTATGAGGGACCACAAATATTTGTTGATGGACCCTCGGGCTGGAATGACACTGCCATGAACGTGGTGCGGGACGCTGAGCAGGGTTACGATGTATGGAAGTCCTTGCCAACATTTAATAAGTGGAAGGTTTCATCCCCCAAAAGTCTAGTGTCCTGATTCTTGTGAGAATAGGGATTTCTGGCACATGGGGCTGGTTGATGATCGAGGATGCCCCGTGTCCCTGGACAGGCGACCACTCGTTCCCACCCCAGATCTCACAGCTCCCTGTGGTCATTCGGACCCAAAGGCCAGAGCTTGACTGGTATCCTTCTGCGTCCTTTTTGCTTTTCTTCCAGTTAAGACAAAGCAACATTGGGTATGTCCAGTACCTGTGTCCCTATCAAAAGTGAAAAAAAAAAAAAATAGGCGGAGAGGTCTCGAGTTTCAGGGAAAGGGTTTTCTGCGTCCTGAACATGCAGAGTGGGTATGAGCCGACACATGTCTGTGCCCGCCAGAGGCTGGAGGAGGCCAGGGTGGGCTGTCCCTGTGGGCCCAGAGAGCTCCGCCACTCTGGACGCACTTCTGGCCTCCACCCTGGCGAGGGCATAACTGTGTTGTTTGAAGCCACCCAGTTTGTGGTACTTTGTGCATTGGCCACAGGAAGCCAAAACAGCAGGTAACCAGATTATGGCCGTGGACAAAAGGGAAGGGTAGGTGTCCATGTCCCTCTAGCCTTGGTGTGGAAACTCAGTCCCCAGTGCAATGGTCTTAAGGGGTCTTCAGGAGGGGATAGGCCATAAGGGCTCTGCCCTTGTGGGTGGACTAGAGTCCTTATAAAAGGGCTGGAGAGAGCAAGCTCATCCCTTTCTGCCTTGCCGCTGTGGGAGAACACACATGACAACAATTATCTTGGAAGCAGAGATCAGCCCTCGCTAGACACCGAATTGGCTGGGGCCTTGATCTTGGACTTCTGGCCTCCAGAACTGTGAGAAAGACATTTGTGTGAATTAGAAATCACCTAGTCTGTGATATATTGTTCACGATTGCCTTTGCAATCATCACATAACAGGACAGCAAGGCCCTGCTGGGTTTATAGAATAGCAAAGGGTCTCACACTGCCCTCTGTGCAACGGCTACACAGAACACCTCCTTGTAACGAAGAAGACTTTGACCTAGGAGGAAGAGGGTAATGGTTTTCCCTGGGTCTCATGTGCAATCAATGGCAAGACTGGACACAGAACCCAGTAATAGAAAGAATAAGACGTGGGTGATGATGGTTACTGGTTCTCATTCTGGGTGGGCGGTGGTAGGGCCATGGTTTGAGTACTATCTTTAAAAACAATCATTGGGTCTAAGTAGCATCTCTTTGTTGTTGGAACTTTTGGTTCTTTGCAGGAGATGAACACCTTTTCCTATACTTGCTTACTGGTCATTTAGATTTTTTTGCAGAATTGACTTTGCCCAACTTTTCATATGAGAAGGGCAAACTTCTCTTGAAAATGATGTCTCGCTCTGTGCCCTAGGTGGAATGCTGTCATAGTTCACAGCAACCTCAAACTCAGGCTCAAGGAATCCCCTTGCCTCTGCCTCCTGAGTAGCTGGGACTGCAGGTACTCACCACCACACTCAGCTAGTTTTTCTATTTTTAGTAGAGATGGGGTCTCACTCTTGCTCAGCTTGGTCTCCAACCCTTAAGCTAAAGAAATCCACCTGCTTTGGCCTCCCAGAGTGCTGGGATTATAGGTGCCATGCCCGGCCAGAAAAACATTAATTTTTTTCTTTTTCTGAGATAGGGTCTCATTCTTTTCACCTGGACTAGGGTATGGTGGCATCTTCACAGCTCACAGCAGCCTCAAACTCCTGGGCCTACACCTTCTTCCTGCCTCAGCTTCCCAAGTAGTTGGGTCTACAGGTGTCCACCACCATGCCCTGCTAATTTTTCTATTTTTAGTAGAGATAGGGTCTCATTATGCTGCTCAGACTGGCCTTAAGTCATTCTCCCCCTCAGACTCCCAAAGTGCTAGGATTGTGGTGTGAGCCACCAAGCCCTGCCTAAAACACTAATTCTTTAATAAAGTCTTAAGAATAGCTGTATTAAGAGCTGAATAACCTCATGTCAGCTGCAGCCTTTCTGTGGGTCCTCACACAGGGGTGTGCAGCTTGAGAGGAGTGACCTGTCCCGTCCAGACAGATGTCCTTTCCCACTGCCAGGCCTAATGGTTACAGATGACATGCACTTTCCCCTCAGCTGTTGGTTTAGATGAAGTTTTCATTTCGGGCACTAGACTTCCAGAGGGGTTTTTCTGCAGGTTGGTTTATTAAAAAGTTGGGTTTTGCCATTTGTTCTTCATCATGGGTCTCTCCCAAGAAGCGGGTGATTGAAAGAACCACCCCCTAATTAATTCCAGACACTGGGAATATACTCAGGCTGCACGTTTTATAAAAAGGAACAGGGATGGAGGATTCTATGAAGGGTGCGCTACTGCAAAGAACACAAGCATCTGAGGGGTGACAAGTGTCATTTTCTATGTCGAGCCATGAAGGGGTGATCCACCCCAATGTGGCTGATGCCCGCAGCAGGGCCCAGAGAAACCTGTAGGAGGAGTTTGCTGGGGCTCCCTAGGGTTCCTCGTGGGAGGAATCAGGGCTCCTGCTGGGAGTTGGTGGAGCAGGTCAGGTGGGGGCAGGCCAGGGCCTCTCCTGCCCCCTCACCCAGTCCCTCATTCCAGCAGCTGCTGTTAACCAACCAGAGGGCAGGGACGGCTCTGTGGGAAGCTCTGAGCAAACTGCCAGACGGTGTGCCCTGGAATGTGGGCCACTATCTACTTCCCCTTTTTTTGTTTTGGTGGGTCCCCAGAACCTATTCTTCCTTCCTCCCTCCCTCCCTCCCTCCCTTCCTTCAGATACACATAAAACTTACCATTTTAAAGCACCCAGTTCAGTGGCATTTAGAGCGTTCACAGCGTTGTGCAGCTATCACCACTGTCTAGCTCCAAAACATCTTTATTATGCCAAAAAGAGCCCCTCTCTATTAACCCCTCTCTATTTCCTCCCCCTCTCCCAGCCCCTGGAAACCACAAAGCTGCTTCCTGTTTTTCTGGATTTATCTATGCTGGACATTTCGCATAAATAGAATCATACAACATGTGGCCTTTGTGTGTGGATTTCACTCAGCATGTTGTTTTCCAGGGTCTGTGCGTGTTGTTTTCTGAGTCAGAACCTCAATCCTTTTCTTGGCTGACTAATATTCCACTGTATGGCTGTACCACATTTTATTTACCCATGCATCTGATGATGGACTTTTGAGTTGTTTCCTCCTCTTGACTACTGTGAACAATGCTGCTATTATCATTTGTGTACACGTTTTTTTGTTTGAACACCTGCCTGCCATTCTTTTGGGTTTACACCCTGGAGAGGAGCCGGAGGGTCCTGCAGCAATTCCATCTGTAACTTACTGAGGAACCAACAACCTGTCCTTCCAGGCAACTGTGCCATTTCACATTCCCACCAGCAATGCATGAGGGTTCCAACTTTTCCACCTTCTTGCCCACACTTGTTGCTTTCCTTTCCTTTTTTTTTTTTTTTTTTTTCGAGACAGAGCCTCAAGCTGTCACCCTGGATAGAGTGCTGTGGCGTCACAGCTCACAGCAACCTCCAATTCCTGGGCTCAAGCGAGTCTCCTGCCTCTGCCTCCCAAGTAGCTGGGACTACAGTTGCCCGCCACAACGCCCGGCCATTTTTTGGTTGCAG
>CAUYRH010066601.1:0-11412 GCA_963574655.1 Perodicticus potto | reverse complement strand
ACTGCTGGACAGGGATAATGGAGGACTGCTGCACAGGGATAATGGAGGACTGCTGCACAGGGATAATGGAGGACTGCTGCACAGGGATAAGGAAGGACTGCTGGACAGGGATAATGGAGGACTGCTGCACAGGGATAATGGAGGACTGCTGGACAGGGATAATGGAGGACTGCTGCACAGGGATAATGGAGGACTGCTGGACAGGGATAAGGAAGGACTGCTGCACCTGGATAATGGAGGACTCCTGGACAGGGATAATGGAGGACTGCTGGACAGGGATAATGGAGGACTGCTGGACAGGGATAAGGAAGGACTGCTGCACAGGGATAATGGAGGACTGCTGGACAGGGATAAGGAAGGACTGCTGCACAGGGATAATGGAGGACTGCTGCACAGGGATAATGGAGGACTGCTGGACAGGGATAATGGAGGACTGCTGGACAGGGATAATGGAGGACTGCTGGACAGGGATAAGGGAGGACTGCTGGACATGGATAATGTAGGACTGCTGGACAGGGATAAGGGAGGACTGCTGGACAGGGATAATGGACGACTGCTGGACAGGGATAAGGGACGACTGCTGGACAGATTTGGTAGCTTGGTTTCTTTTGTAACTTTTATTTGTAAATTTATAAAACTAGTTTCAGCGTATATAGATTATTCTACAATTAGCTTTTTCTAATCAATAGTATGTATTTGAGATTTGCTCATGTTGATATGTATCTAGGTCTGGGTAATTTTTCTTACTGTTGTATACATTTCTATCCTACTTACACCCTACAATGTAGTTTTTGTTTCCCTTTTTGTTATTATTAGGTATAATGTGGCCATAGTCTTCCTTGTACATGCAGTCGCGTTTCTCTAGGTTGCACCTATAATTATAATTTTTGGATCACAGTGCTAAAATATGCTTTTGTTTTTTTCTTTTAAATTATTTTTTAGAGACAGGGTCTTATGCTGTCTTCAGTCTGCAATGCAGTGGTCATCACAGCTCAGTGCAGCTACAAACTCCTGGGCTCAAGTAATTCTTCTACCTCAGCCTCCCCAGTAACTAGAATTACAGGTGTACACCATTATGCCCAGCTAATTTTTAAATTTTTTGTAGAGGCAGAGTCTCACTATTATTAGTCAGGCTATTCTCCACCTCCTACGCTCAAGCAATCCTCCTGCTTTGGCCTCCCAAAGTGCTGGTATTGCAAGTGTGGGCCATAAGGTCCAGCCTTAAATTAATGTTTTAATTGAAAAAAAATGTATATATTTCTTATTTACAACACATGGGGGTGGAGACAGAGTCCCATTCTGCTGCCCTAGATATAGGGGTGTCATCTGAGCCCACAGCAACCTCATACTCCTGGGCTCAAGTGATTCTCTTGCCTTAGTCTCCCGGTACCGGAGACTATAGGCGCCTGCCACAATGCCTGGCTAATTTTTTTTATTTTTAGATGAGATGGCTTTTTTTTCTATTTTTAGTAGAGATAGAGTCTCACTCTTGCTAAGGCTCGTCTTGAACTCCTGACTTCGAGCAATCCACCTACCTCAGCCTCCCAGATTGCTAGGATTACAGGCATGAGCCACCGTGCCTGGCTCACAGCATGATGTTTTGAAATATGGATACATATGCCATCTGAAGAGGCAGCAAGAGAATGGCCATGTTCAAGCCAGGCACGGATCCTTCCATTATGGCCCTCAGATGAAACCAGCTCTGGCAGCAATTGGGCCTTGGACTCCCAGCCCCTGGAACTGTAAGAAAATAAATTTCTCTTGTTTAAGGCATCCCGTCTGGCATTTTGTTATGGTGGCCCTAGCAAACTAATGCATAAAGATAATCAAAACTTACTTGACAACTATTAAAGGTGATATAAGAGGTATTGCAGAAAAGCAAAATGATTGAGAACTACATTTCTAACTTAGGAAAGAGCAGTGTCTGGGGCCCCCACCAGGACTGTCAGGATGTACGTTGAAGTTATTAAAAGCATAAACCCTATAGCCAAACGGCCTGGGTTCAAATCCTAGCCTGTCCTTGCTGGCCATGAGATCTGGAGCAAGGTACTTAACCTCTTGGTGCCTCAGTTTCCTCATTTGAAAAATGGGGATGATCATAACACCTGCCTCGTAGGATTGTTGTAAGTATTACAGAAGTTAACCCACGTAAAGTGCTTTGAACATCTGCCACATGGTAAATGCTATGGAGGAATTTGCTGTTTTTATCAGGTCTTTGAAAAACACTTAAGAGGGAATAAAATTACAGGTTCTTTCAATCAATTAGGCACCTGCCAGTGTGCAGAAAGACCCCTTATTTATAAGATCCCTTTCCATGGTTCAGCCTTGTCTCCCTTGGCCAATTTTGTTCAAAAGGATGATGACCCACTTTTAAGAAGAAAGCTCCAAGGAAGCTACTTTGGGAGGAAACGTCTCAGGAAATTCCCAAGTATTCTCAGAGGGAAAAAATATCCATATCTTAAATTGGCTTAAAGACCAGTGTTCTGCAGGACAAGTCAGGACAGAGGGTCAGGAATGGCTTGATCCCTAGGTGTGCTGCCTTGGTGAAAATTGATCCCATTCTGCCCTTGTGATCTGTGCACACTTATGCATGTATAATTCAACTTCAGTGCAAATGTAAGACAAATACCTCACCAAGAATTATAGTCCAAGCATACTCAAGAAGTTTTCTACCTTTTTCACGAGTTTGGAAATTCATTTGGCAAAGAGTTCCCATCCTCTTGAGACTAAATTCTGGCCTGAAGAGAAAACGTAACCCCTAAATGGGGCCCCTAAAATATCACACGAACAAAGTTTTAGTATAAAAACACATTCCATGAGATACATCAGACAGATTTATATTAAAGAATATTGTTTGGTTCGGTACCTGTAGCTCAAGCGGCTAAGGCACCAGCCACATACACTGGAGCTGGAGGGTTCAAAGCCAGCCTGGGCCAGCCAAACAATGACTACTATAACCAAAAAAATAGCTGGGTGCTGTGGCAGGTGCCTCTAGTCCTACTACTTGGGAGGCTGAGGCAAGAGGATTGCTTAAGCCCAAGAGTTTGAGGTTGCTGTGAGCCGTGACACCACAGCACTCTACCCAGGGCAATGGCTTGAGACTCCTTCAAAAAAAAAAAAAAAAAATATATATAAAAAGTTTATCTGAAATTCAAATTTAACTTGAGCATTCTGCATTTTTATTTGCTCAATTCACATTTCAGATCAACAAATCTTTCATAATACTATACATAATATACCAAATTTACATGGGAAATATTTATACTGAAAAGATTTAGATGAAATCCAAATTTAACAGGGTGTCCTATATTTTATGTGATGATCCTATTCTGACTGCTTTATACGTATTGATTCCTTTGACCATCATACAACTGAATGAGGGAGGTTCTCTTATTAACTCTGTTTTATAGATGAGGAGGCTGAGGAAGAAAGACTCAGTAATTTGCCCAAAATACCCGGCAATCCCAAGTGCTGGCAAAAATGAGAGTAATTGGCATTTTCACATACTGTTGGTAGAAATGCAAAATGGTATAACCACTTTGGGAAATCATCTGGCAGCTTCTTACAAAGTTAAACACACACCTAGCATGTAACCCTACTTACCTACTAAAACACTTTTGAAAAGTGTTTGATTAATGATGCCAAAGACAAACTGTGCTCCCACACTATACTGTGGTTGATAAATGTATCCTCACAGGGGTCCAGTTTAGAAAGTTTAAAATTATTTGTATAACAGAGAGAAATATATAGTCATGAGCTGAATGCTGATGTTCAATGACAGACCTCATGTATTACTGTGGTCCCCTGAGATTATAAGGAACTGAAAAATTCCTACCACCCAGTGGTAGTGACATTGTAGCTGTCCTAAGGTTGTAGCACAATGTCTTATGCGTGTGTTTGTGGTAACGCTGGTTTAAACAAAACTTCTGTGCTGCTATGCATACAGAAGTATGGCTCATACAATTATGTACAGTACATAATACTGATAATGCTAATAAATGGTGATGTTAATGGTATATTAATATACTAAAGTTTTTATTGTTATTTTAGAGTATACTACTGCCTAATTTTTTTAAAAAGGTTGCCATAAAACAGACTCAGGCAGGCCCTTTGGGAGGGATTCCAGAAGACTGCATTGTTAGTCCCGTTATTGCCCCTGCAGAACTTTCAGTGGGAGAAGTGGGGCTGGAAGACAGTGATATCGATCTTCCTGACCCTAGCCATCGGCCTAGGCTAACATGTGTTTGTTTTTTAGTTTTTAACAAATAAGTTTCAAAAAGAAAAATATACAAAATTTTAAAGGTAGTAAAAGCTCATAGAATAAGGATATAAAGAAAGTATTTTTGTACAATGTGTTGGTGTTTTAAGCTAAGTGTTATTACAAAAGAGTAAAAAAGGTTAAACATTCTAAAGTAAAAAACTGTTACAGTAAGCTAAGGTTAATTTATCATTGAAAAATATTTTTAATAAATTTAGTGTAACCTAAGTGTACAGTGTGTAGAAAGTTTACAGTAGTGTAGTGTCCCGGGCCTTCACGTTCACTCCCACTCACTCACTCACTGACTCACCTAGAGCAGCTTCCAGTTCTGTAAGCTCCATTCATTCATGGTAAGAGCCCTATATGAGTATACCATTTTTTATCTTTTAAAATACTTTTACGGGTGTTGCTGGTGGCTCAGTGAGTAGGGCGCTGGCCCCATATACCAAGGGTGGCGGGTTCAAACCCGGCCCTGGCCGAACTGCAACAAAAAAATAGCCGGGCGTTGTGGCAGGCACCTGCCCCAGTTACTCGGGAGGCTGAGACAAGAGAATCTCCCAAGCCCAGGAGCTGGAGGTTGCTATGAGCCATGAAGCCATGGCACTCTACCAAGGGCGACAAAGTGAGACTCTGTCTCTAAAAAAAAAAATAACTAAAAAATAAAATATTTTTACTGTCCCTTTTCTATGTTTAGATACACAAATACTTACCATTGTATTATAGTTGCTGTAGTATTCAGCACAGTGACACAAACTTGCTGGACAGGTTTGTAGCCAGGAGCAATCAGCTGTGCCATATCGTCAAGGTGTGTAAGTATACGCTATGATGCTCGCATCGCACAATGACAACATCTTCTAAAGACACGTTTCTTAGAACATAACCCCATCATTAAGCAACACACGAATACGCTTTGCAGAGGCAGTTTCTCACTATTGGAAAAAGAAGTCACCCTAAAGGAAAGGAGGAAGGGCAGAATGAACTCTCAGGTCTTGATTGGAGTCAGAGGTATCAGTGTTGACTCCTGCTTAAAAAGAGATGTGCACACCCAGACACCAAGGTAAATGGATGCAGAAATAAAAGTAGAGGTGTGCATATGTGTGAGTTAGTGTACACAAAGATATGCCTAACTCAATCCATGAGAGTGGATGGATGCAATGGTACCCCAGGAGCAATGAATCCATCTAGGCTTTCCTCCTAGATATCAGCTTAGGCCTTCCCTGCCTAGATCTTGGTTTCTAAATACCATTCTCTAATAAAACGTTCCTTGGGAAACTGGGTGATTCTAGGGCTGGGGCACAGAAAATACAAAATGAGCCTGGTGCAGAAAGTGAAAAAGTCCTAAGAAGGGGGGAGAAGGACAGAGGCATATCAAGAGGGCACAGGAGCCACCTGAAACCACTCCCAAAGGCCAAAGTTGGAATAGCTGAAGGGGCAAAGTAGATCATTGGATTAGATTAGATTAGATTATAACAAAAAGAGTAAGATAAATATCTAAGAGTCTATATTGATACAAACTTACAAGTAAATAAATGAGAGAGAACCAACAAGTCTTCCTTACAGAATAATTCCAATTAACAAGTGAGGAAGGAAGGAGGGAAGCAGAAAACTGTCATTAGAACAGTGTAGTGTCACTGTCACAAAGCAGATCCAACGATAGATGCCAAACCTAGGGGCATCCTAAGAAGTTTAAGCAGAAACAGGATATTGGCATAGTCTCAAAGTATCTCTCCTCAGTGCTTTATAATAACATGGGAAAGCTGCACATTTATGCGGGAGAATCCTGGCAAACACCATCCTCACCAAGTGATCAAAATTAACATCACCCATAATTCATACTAAAACTGCATACTCCCGATATGGTGCACTGAGAAGGGCAACCTCCGTGCGTCTTTCACCAATCCTGATCTAATTGTGAGGAAACAGCACATAAACCCAAATCAAGGGACATTCTACAAACTAATAGACCAGTACTCTTCAAAAGTATCAAGGTCATTAAAGACAATAGACTAAGGAATTGTCATAGACGGAAAAAAACTAAGAAGACACGACAACTAAATGAAACAGGAAAAGAACAGTAGTTTGAGAACGGGTCAAATCCGAACAAAATGTGAAGTTATCTGGTTGATAGTATTGTAGAAAGGTTACTTTCTTACCTTTCATAAATACTCTTGGTTCCCCAAGATGTTAACATAAGCAGGAATGAGGTGAAGCATATATGAGAATTCTGTGCTATTTTTGCAAATCATCTGAGGCTAAAATTATCTAAAAATAAAATATTAACAGAAAAACATCAAACCCTCATTTCACCCTCAAAAATCCCTTGCTCTAGCAAAAGGAAAAGTGTATTAAAGAGTCAATGTGGGCCTAATAAGAATAGGGTCAGACTTCCACATTTTGGAGTAATAAATGATTTCCCTGGCCCTCTTTGATTTTTAAATTGGGTCAGGAATCCTAAAGTGTTTATTATTTTTCCCTCTTTCCTTCTTCAAATGTCTAAATCAGCATTTCTTACTGAATGCAGCTGTTCTCTCCCTCCCCCCCCACAGCTCCGGGCAGACATAGCAACAAGGCCCAGCTGCGGGGCTGCACCCTCCTCAGCACTGTACTTACCCTTTCTAAGTGTGGGCCAAGGAAAACGAGTTTCCAGAGGTGCCTTCTGCTGTTAGAGGTTCTACAGACCCTTCAAGAATTTTGCAGGAAGTGAAGCAGAGAAATCTCACCCCATGCAAGGGTTCTAAGGCCTGGTCTTATAGGGGCTCCAGTGGCTTCATTTTTTTTGAAGAAAATGATTCCCATCTCTGAGTATATAAATAAACTATTAGTGGGCAACAAAGTAAAAACCATCTGCTGCCATCTGAAGATGCTGTCAAACTGTGACATTTCAGGGACTGCCTACATCTTCCATCTTTCCACAAGGCATAATTTTCTCACCTAACATCCGATGTTTTATCTCATGAAGGTATCAGATACTGTATGAGAAATAGACTGCTCCTTGCTTATCAATTAGCTCAAAAAGGCTAATTTTGATTAACAGGGTGTTTTTATATTGATAAAATGAGTCATTTGAGGTAACTGAAAGGATGTTTTTCTGGCTAATGGAGGAATAGACTAATTGCAAAAAAGAAAAGAAAAAAAAGAAAAACAACCACCATCAACAAAACCAATCAGATATTTAAGGAGATGCCACCGAGATGGAAATACTTTTAGTAGATTCAAAATATATTAGAACTATTTATCTTTGGAAGTTCAAGGATTGCTAGAACTTCTGGGACGAAAGAACTAAATTACTGTCCCTTTCTCCAGGCACTAGGCCAGATTCTTAAGGCCTCAGAAAGGCACACCTAGTTTATGATAGCTTTTTTGGTACTAAAGTGAGCAGCCCCCAGCTGGGCCTTGCTGCTGGGCCCCAGATCAGGAAGGTACATGGGTCCTGCGTTCCTGCCTGCAGCCATCGGGCCTCCTGAGTCTGGACTGGTGCCATGAACCCGCAGCCGGCAGGAGTGTGGGGGCAGGCTCCACACCTTTATCATTCCTGGGCCAATGGAAATGTCACATGTATCAGCATGGAGTGTTTGATGTCCTTTCGGCCAATGCTTCTCAAAGAAGTGGTTGGCAGGGCAGTGCCTGTGGCTCAAAGGAGTAGGGCGCCAGCCACACATGCCGGAGATGGCGGGTTCGACCCCAGCCTCAGCCAAAAACCGCAAAAAAAAAAAAGAAAGAAAGAAAGAAAGAGGTTGGCAGATGATGTGTTATCCGTTCATGATAGCATAAGGACAAAGATTGACAGTAAGGCCTGGAAGTATCATACCAACTTGCTGGAGTAACTTAATGTTGAATCCAATGATAAAAAATAAACTTCCCTTTTCCACTGCTCTAACCCAGCACTTCCTCTTTATGTGGCATGCCGGTGAATTTGCCCCAGTTCCTAGGATGTTAGGACACTCCACTTTCTTTTCACAGCTATCTTTCTTCTCCCATCCAGACATCTTCACCTCCATGCTTCTCTCCCAGCTGACACATTTGGCACAGGTGCACCCTGGCCTCCCTCCCTCCCTGTCCTGGCTGTTGGGAGGCTGTCATGTGGAAGGGAAGGAGGCAGGGACTCAGAGCGGGAGACCTGGGTCTAACAAGCGAGCAGCAAGAAGGTGTGGCATAAAAGTGACCTCAGCTATCACTTCACTTTGGTTTCCTTATTCATAATGGGGGTGGGGGTGGCAACAGACTCCGCATACCGTAACTATGACATTAGTGGTCTACTCCCAGTGCTGCTGTGTTTGCTCTGCCCTACAGAAAACAGATCCTGAAGCAAGCCCAGGGCAGTGAGTGAGGAAGGATGAGAAAAAATGCAGTTTGTGGCATCACTGCATAGAGTGCCTGGAAGCCAAGGCTGGCCACGGGTTCCAGTCTGCAACTATGACACCACGGGTGGGAAACAGGGACCAGTGGGACACTATAGTCCTGTTCCACTGCTAAAAACCTGCCTGGGGCCGATCAGAAAGTGCCCATCCTTGTGGCTGTATATTAAAAATCAACTCCCAAGGCAGAAGATAAGTATATGTATTAACTTACCAGCCACCAAAGAATGAATTTATTGTTAAGAGTCAAAGGAGTAACATGAATATCTATGGGACACAGTTCCTCACATTCTCCTGATGCAATTCTAGCTGTATGCCTGTCGGATTGAAGGGACAGATATGGGCTTCAATGTATATGTGTGTATGTATATACGTGACATATATGCTTATATTCAAATATATGTGGATGTCCAGGCTCAGCTAATTTCAAGCCCATATGCTAGAGATAAAGCAGAGAAGTTCCCTGGACTTCAGTGTTTTTAACCCTTGGTTGCACCTTGGAATCACCTGTGTAGTTTTTTAAAAATACTGACACCTGTGTCTGCCCCCAGAAATTCTGCTATCACTCATCTGAGGTATGGCCAGGACATTCTAATGTGCGTCCAAGGTTGAGAATCGCAGCTTTATTTGGAGCCTGAATGCCCCAGATATAGTCCTATTAATTTCTATGGGAATCTAGGAAGAGCCAGCTTCCTGCGTGGCCCACAAAGGTGGCTATGGGCATTCAAAATGATCTGTCGACAGCTCTTGTGGGGAAATATTTGTGCAGCCAATGTTACATTGGCCTGGTACTTATCAAAGATAAGCTAACCTTTGTCATGTTCAGGGTATAGCTGTCCACAGGTGTCTGTCTCAGTGAGATGCTAAAGCAGGGCTTGAGTTCAGGCAGCCAGGAGCTCAAACAAAATACGGTTGGTGTAGAAGGCTTGGAACTCTGTGTGACTGGTAGTAGCATCTAAGCATCCCTCAGCTGTGCTAGAGAGCTCTGAACACCTCTCCCGAGTAGCTCACACATATCAGTGGACAGACTATGACCCAGGTAGGTGGCTGTGTGGACTTTTGTATGACAGAAAGCTTGCAATGACTGTTTTAAATTCCTGAATCCAGGCTAGAAATATCTCCTGATTGACAATGGCTGCTCACATCGCCTTTGAAAAATCTGGTGTATCTGGAAGTAAAATCAACTCCTTGGTATCTGCCTGATTAATCAACACACCTTGTAGTACCCTTGTCCCTCAGGGAGAAGAGTACTGTGTCCCTGGGCCCTTCCAGGCTTGGAGGCAGGGGTTTAGCCACATCAACTCATTTCATCACCTTAGGGATGCCCTTACCCTAACAAGCAGCTTCCTATCTGGCCTGTGTGATCCTAATTGGTACATAACTGGCCATCTGTCGGCCTCCATGAGCAGCTCCTGCCTCTCAGACAGCAAGTCACCTGTTCCTGGAGCAGTGATTTTTCAACAGGTGTGCCTTGAAAAATTTTAAAGATCTTTAAATTATTTTTGACAGAATTTCAAAACATAGGAAATATATTCTTTTTTTTTCTCTTAATTTTTTGATCGACATAATTTAAGTGTGCTGCAGAAGTTTAACTACAGGTTCAAGTGTGCCATGAGATTAAAAAAAAAAAAGGTTGAGAAACACTGCCGTAGAAGCTCCACATGCTCCACTCTTGCCCAAGAGGACTCGTTGCCCCTGCAGCACCCACCTGCCCGCATGGGGCATTGAGTAGTTGGTTCTTTAGTCCCTTCTGCAGGCAGCAGCTGAGAGTGTCTCCCCCAACCTCAGTGTATCAGCTCCTAATTGTTATGTAACTAATTACCAAAATTTAGCAGCTTAAGAACACACATTTATTTCTTCAGTGTCTGTGGGTTAAGAATCAGGCATGGCTTAGCTGGGCAAGTTCTCAGAGGCTACGATCAAGGTCTCAGCTGTGCTGGGTTCTCATGTGGAGACTTGGCTATAAGAGAATCTGCTTTCAAGATCACTCAAGCTGCTGGCAGAATTCATCTCCTGCTGGCTCTGTGCCTAAGGGCCACTCTTAGCCCTAAAGGTCACTCAGAGCTCCCTGCCAACATCGCTCATCTGCACACAGTAGAACTTAGCTGGGGAAATGGCCCCCATAGCCTTTGCAAGTCACAGGTTCCACCTGCACTCCAGAGGAGGGGACTACTACACAAGGGTGGGACCAACTGGGGTCACCACACAGGCACTTGCTTGTATATGACACTGACTACAAAATTTCCTCTTTGATCCTTCTTGCCAGGCCTGAGCTCAGCCCAAACTTCTGTGACTGATCCCTGATGGCTTCCCACTAATTCTGCCCACTCTTTCTCCCCCCCAAGATGGTCCTGGATGATGTCGTTTAACCTGTTGGTGGCACCCAGCCTTTGACAAATAGGTACCATCTAATCTATGAGAAAATGAATTCTGAGGAAGGTCAAATGTCCTGTTCAAGGTTCCATAAACAGTCTGCTTACCTGTACAGTGGTGATAATCTCACCTGGCCATGAGGACTGAGAAAAAAAATTATGCATGTAAGAGTCTGTAAGTTAAAGAGCTCTCTTCAAGTTTCTGTTAAGAATTTCCTTCCTTGGCTCAGCGCCTGTGGCTCAACGGGCTAAGGCGCCAGCCACGTAAACCTGAGCTAGCGGGTTTGAATCCAGCCCGGGCCCGCCAAACAACAATGATGGCTGCAACCAAAAAATGGCCGGGCGTTGTGGTGGGCGCCTGTAGTCCCAGCTACTTCGGAGGCGGAGGCAGGAGACTCGCTTGAGCCCGGGAACTGGAGGTTGCTGT